>CM067375.1:30020646-30132128 GCA_034401795.1 Chaetoderma sp. LZ-2023a | reverse complement strand
CAGGTAGATGAACTTTTAAACATGGGGCTCTCGGAGGTACCACACAGACTCGTAGGTCCGCAGAGGTATCCCCGCAAGGGAGGCTCCCATACACGAGACGTAGCTATTTAACTTAATATAGGTTATTATACCTCTAAGCTGAAAGAAAGAAGGTTTTTTTAGACGAAAAGTGATGTGCCTCACGCGGGCACTACTCCTAGTGCTAGTTTGGGTGAGGAGTATTATCCTGGCATGGACCGTCATCGCTGAATTCTTGCGAGAATCAAGTGCCTCGCGCGGGCCTCCGTCTCGGGAAGGTGTCGCCACTGCTTAAAGCGGGAGAAGAATAGTAGGCAAAAATGGGCCTACTCTAATATTTCAATCAAAATGCTTTAGAAAGAAAAGACAATACCTAGTGAGGTTATGGCTATAGGGGTTCGTACTGTTTTACGTGAAGACGGGACGGGGGATTCCCAATGGATTCCCTTGTTACCGTCATATGTGATTCTTGGTATGCTGAATTAGTAGTTGCCACTTTATTTATGCGGGCCTTCTGCTTTGCTTAATTCCTTTTAGTTGTTTTCAGAACAAGAATTCGTTTAGGCCGCAACTGGCTGATATCTACCTAGCTATTAGACACGGCTGTCACGGAGAACAGATGCCCTAAGACATCAATACTAGAGACGGTGTTCATACATGTTACGTAGCAAGATCTCCGAACTGGATAAGAATCCGGACATCCCGCTCCGCAACCACATAAAACATTACAAGACATGGGTTACATTTCACGAAAGCATTATTAGACCATTGTTCTATCGTTATGGTGGGGGTAAGAGAGACGAATACCCACCATAAATTTCCTTCCCGCAAGGGCGTGGCAGATCTAAATATCAGGCCCAGACATGTTAACGGAAATCGGTGGGGGTACGTATCTCGCCCATCACAGGGTCCTATGGAACTAACCGTTTTACCTGTCATTAGGTTTTTATACAAGTTGCCCGTTTTGCACTGTGGTGCGGGAGGGTTGTCAGTAAATAAAATAATAATTAATACATGTGTTCGCAGTGCTTTCCTACATTGGCTTAAAGTGCTAACTACTAAGTATCCAAAGATACATGGGAATGTGTGTGACACCGCACCCTGGCCATTACCGGTCGGAAACCCCAATAGTTTCCCAGAGTCGGATCAGCCCATGGTGCGGATGGGGACATCCAAACATTTAAGAAGCCACAAGGCTGAGTGGAACACGAAGAGAGACAAAATCCTACTTATGAGACTTACCGGAGTGCGGGGCTAGATTATCGCACTACCGGAAGAGAAGAATATATTACACCGTATGTAATGAAGAAAGTGTCTAATCATTTTGAACCGATCCTATTGAGCTGAATAGAAAAGGTTTTAGTCGGTAGCATGCCGGCATAAACAGAGTTATAGCACAGACAGCGACCTCAGTGTACAATTTTTGGTTGCGGGAGAAAGTGCTGCATGTATAAGTGTTGCTGTATAGTGTTTCTTACGTGCACTGCAGTCCTATACTTTCTATGAATAAACAAAACATATGAACGGATGGCCACTGGCCATATATATACATAATCTAAACAGATCAATCAATACGGTGTCAAGTTATTAAGATATATCTATCAGTACAGGTTAACGAACCTACCATAGTGCGATTAGCAACACATTGAGGAAAATGAGAATAATTATCAACAAAGACAGAAATTATAACTATCGGTCCTAAGACCGTTACGGTTCCTTTTAGTCATCGGGACAGTTTTTACGGATGCAATATAATTAACAAAACCTATATAGAGAAATAATTAAACTGTGAAGTATAGTTACTTGAATACTTGGTAGTCATTCCTAAGTTAGGCTACCGTGTTACTGAAATTGATACGTAAATCCGTAGTCGACGTGAGATGATGCGCGCTCCGGAAGCTGGAAAGTTCCCGCAGGTTGGTTACCGTAAGCTGTTTTCCGCAAACAAGACTCCCGCAAGAACACTCATGGCGGGAGTACATCACTCAGTGCAGTAGGCATAATAGAATGTCTAACGAGCAGTCAGTAAAAGATACGATAGTACTACGTGGTGAAGAAAGTTCCCATACACCGATGGCACGGATGGAAGGTGTAAACAACCCAATCACAAGGGGGGGGGGGGTTGTCAGAGGCAAATGAAGATGCAAAACAAAGCTTCACGGTGCTGGGTACGTCAGCCAGCTCTGAAGACGCACCGGGCAAAGTTTACTTGCTGCGGTCGAAAGTTGAAAGAACCTACATGATTAATGTGGCAGCGATTGAAATACCACTTTTAGGCATGGCCAGCAGATCCGGCGAGTCATCCATCAAAGAACATCCTGCCTCTACATCTGTAGACTAACGTATTCAGGCCGTAAAGGCTTCACCGCAAATTTGTGTTCCGAAGGAGATGTTGATATTCGTGAACAATTATCAGAAGTTCCAAATTACTCCCGTAAATGGGGAGTTACAAAATTGTTTTAGTGCGGTGGGTTGGAGAACCGCACGCTACGGGATAAAAACCCGAGACATAACGAAGGAAAATGCATATTGTCTGTCGCGCTTGTTAGTAGCTGGTACAGATCCAACCTGTTCGGCCCGTGGCCGAGGATGCTCTCGCTCACTGGATCGCGTCTCCTTTTATACTCCTCGTGACGTCACAGGCGCAGGCTCCAACCAATCATTGTTCGAGCAACAGCCAATCAGCGCGTAGCTCATAATAGCGCAGCCGAATGTTCTAGAACATTCTAGAAGTTTTGCGCCCACGTGGTTATGACGTCACGGCAATATTTTGAAGATAATCATGAAGAGTTTTCCCTAGATAACTCAGCCATTTCTCAACCGATTTTGAAATGGTTTACAGATTTGAAAAGCCCGTTGAATTCTGGTCTTCATTAGTGCCAGATCTAACGGGAACAGGCACTCAATAAGGATTACAGGATACCATCTCGCTACACTAAAGGCGCCATCCTATCTTGGTAATAACTACACGCTCCATCCAAACAGCGTGTCGGCGCGTGCGTGTGCATCATGCGTTTTAACGAACTTAGTCGTATTTCGACACGCTATCTCTCCCATAGGCCTATATACACGTATGGCTCTACACAGGGGGGCGTCTTCAGGAAACGAATCCAGGACGGGCGGCGCGTACCCAGCTCAGCTGGTACAGCCGGTATCCGACCGGTCGATCCGAACTACAATCACCCATGGCGAGCACATCCACCCCAGCCCCCACCCTCACCCCCACCCCAAACATGTTTTACAACAAACAGTACATGTTAATTTCTTCATATGTATTTTTATGTATTGTAAGTTATGAGAATGCTTTTTATTGTTGTCCTCTTTGTGTGTCTCTTGATTGTAATGAAGTGTGATATATATTTGTAAGGGGTCCATCATTTTATGGTCATTGGCTTGGATGGACTGCCTGTAGTATCTGTTTGAGTGTACATAAACCGTGAAATAAATAAATATTACCTAAGGCCTAGCTAAGCCTTATCTACGGCCTCGATAAGGTCTATCCACGCTTGGATAAATCCTAAGGAAGCCTGGATAAGGCATAGACAATGCATAGGCAGACCCACTTAAGACTTAAGGTACGGCCTAGCCAAACCTACCTAAGGGCTAGTAAGCTAGACACGATCTAGCCAAGCCCGAGCTAAAGCCTAGCTAATGCATAGGTAATCGTGGCTAAGGCTTAGCTAGGCGTGAGTCCGGTTTACATAGGCGTTACCTAAGCCTTAGATAGACATTAGACATGCTTGATTAGGCCTTATCGAGGCCCTAGATAGGCTTGGCTAGCCTTTACCTAGGCTGAACCTGGGCCTTAGCTCGGATTCCCTAGGCCTATGTAAGACTTACACGACCCTTGTTAAGGCCTAGTTAAGGCATACGTTAGCCTCACCAATGCCTAGGTAACGCCTAGGTAAGGCATAGCTAAGTCTAGCTACGGCTTAGTCAACGTCTAGGTATTGTCTAGTCAAGGCTATCTAGCATATTCCAGGCGCGGATCGTTGCTGGGAAAAAGGATCCATAGAAGAGCTCAGTACGGCAGCGAAATGGAGTGAAGAAATTTGGATGACGGATATTGTAAGGATTTCGTGCTTGGGATAGTGTGGGAAGATGGTTGACCAGAACCTCACAGGTCATCCCGTTAATAATTTTAAATAGCATAGATAATCTATGAAATTCACGTCTGCTTGACAAGGTTTCGATGCCTGTTTCTAAGTATAGGTCTTCAGTGCTCGCACTATGTGTCATTCCACATACCGTTCTGAGAGCATCTTTTTGGATATCTTCTAGCCGAATTACAAGATATTGTGGAATATTATCCCACACAACATCTGCATATTCTAACGACGGACTAATAAATGTTTTGTACATGATCTCGAGACATTTACGGTCTAGAATATATTTTAGACCTTTAAGTAAGGAGAGTTTGTGTTGAGCGTTTGCTATGAGATTACTCACATGGTTAAGCCAATTCCCTTTGTTATTAAAGGTAATGCCGAGGTGCTTATGATCAGTTGACGGTAGAATTTCAGAATCTTTGAAGTTGATTGAAAAGGAGGTGGGCTCGTTGCGCAGGGAAAAAATTAGAGATGTAGTTTTCGAGGCATTAAACTCGACGAGCCACATGTTTGCCCAATGCGTCATGGTCAGTAGATCGTAATCGAGTGTGGCAGTGTGTTCTTTTAGATCATCTGACATTACATATAGGCACGTGTCATCAGCAAAAAGTCTAATATTGTGAATTATATTGCTGGGCATGTCATTAATAAAAACTAAGAATAACAAAGGACCAAGCACAGAGCCTTGTGGCACTCCAGCATGTAAACGAAGTAGGGTGGACTCATTGCCGTTTATAACTACTCGCTGGTATCGGTTTTCCAGATAATTTTCGAACCATGTAAGTAGATTTCCACAGATACCAAAATTCCTAAGCTTCTGTAGGAGGCCGCGATGCCATACTCGATCAAAGGCTTTAGATATATCGAAGAATAGAAAGATTATTTCCTTTTGATCGTCAAGGGCTTGAGTAATATCCGTGTAGATATCAAGCAGTTGATTTACTGTAGAGTGTGATGGAAGAAAGCCAGACTGATATAGAGTGATATCATGTCTAATATAGTTATAGATATGTTTAAAAACGGTTCTCTCCATAACTTTACTAAGACAACTCAACGGTGATATTGGTCGATAATTTGAACATAAGCTCTTGTCTCCTTTCTTGAATATAGGAGTTACATTAGCGATTTTCCAAGAAGTGGGGAACTGCGCACTAGAAAGTGAGTAATTAAAGAACTGCGCTAGTATTGGGACCAATACTTGTTGGCTCTCGAATAAGAGTATGCTTCCTGTGCCGGTGAGAGATTCTGTCACTCTTCTAGAATTTAAAAGCAAACTCAAGGCTATGTCACCCATACGACAACCCCCTGAGTGGTATTACGTAGGCCCGAGGTTTGCCAACATGATGCTATGCAGGCTCCGAAATGGTTGTAGTTCTTTAAACCGACATCTATTTGACAACTTTCTGTCGGAATCAGCCAGTTGTTCTTGTGGGCACAATGATGAATCTACAAACCACTACCTCTTACATTGTGCCCTTTTTAACGAGCAAAGAGTCGTCTTCCAAAATCAGCTTGCCTTGAACGATATTTCTCTTGCTAATCTTACGGTCAACCAGCTTCTATACGGGACTTACACTGCCAACTTGGAAATGAACAAACTGATCTGTAATACGGTATGTCAATACATAATTAACACCAACCGCTTTCAGTAGCTTCCCGTTCGCGAACTTATAGTTTAAGGGGTAAATGGACAGCAGCCCAACACGTACAGGTCGGGGCGAAGGCAGCACCTAGAGCTCACCTCTGCTATTCTTCCATTTGATCTTATTCCTCGCTCTCTCTATCTCTCACCCTCTCTCCCCCCTTTCCCCCTCTCTCTCTATCTCGGTCTTTCTTCCTACTCTCCCCCACCTCACACTCAACATCCACACACTTATGCACACCAATAGACTACAATTAATTAAACTATTATGATTTGCCGCCATTTTGTTGTAAAAAAGTTTTGAATAATCTGTATGTGTATGGGAGACACGGGCATAAGACTCTAAGTCTTATCGTGCTTCCATCTGAACAAAATAAATCACGTTTAAACCAAGGCTATCTAAGGCCTAGTAAAGCCTAAATATGGACTAGATAAGGCATACGTAAGGACTAACTATTCCTAGCTAAGCCTGGCTAAGGCCTAGGTAAGACTAAGCCAGGCCTAGATAGGGCATATCTTAGGCGTAGGTAAGGACAAGCCAAGCATAGATAAGGCCTAGTTAACGCCTAGACAAGGCCGATTCAAGCCTAGCTAACGTCTACATAAGGCCCATGTAACTATAGCTAAGGCCTAGAGAGGCCGTAGCCAAGGCTAGATAAGGCCTATTCACGCATTGATAAGGCCCAGCTAAGACCTAGGCTAGGCCTGGCTAATGCCTAGGTAAGGCTGCCCCTAGCCTGGATAAAGTCAAGCCTGGGTAAGGTCTCGATAGGCCTGGATAAAGCCTAGTCAAACCTGGCTAAGGCCAAGCTAAGGCAGACACCGCCGTTTATGTCTAGGGTAGTCTAAGTGCGCTGGATGGGCCTAGATTAGGCTACGCAATCTGTGCATATGCTAGCCTATGCTAGGCGAATCATAAGGTTGTTAACCATGCTAGTCTAAGCCACACTAATCTATAAGCATTTTTAGTCTAAGTCATACTACGATAAGTTATACTAGACTAGTCTAAGCTACCTTAGGCTAGTCTAAGCTATACTAGTCTAGTCTAAACTCGGCTAATCTAGGCTAAGCGTTAATAGTCTATGCTAAGCTATACTACTCTACTCTATGCTATGCTTTACTAGTCTAGGCTAAGCTATGCTATACTAGTCTAGGCTAAGATATGATATACTAATCTAGGCTGATCCATGGTATACTAGACTAGTCCACTCTAAGCTAAGCTATGCTATACTAACCTAGGCTAAGCCATGCTGTACTAGTCTAGACTAAGCTATGTTCTACTAGTCTATGCTAAGCTATACTAGTCTAACATAAGCTTACTGGGTTAAGCTACGCTATACTGGGATAAGCTAAGCTAAAATGAGCCACGCTACGCTACACTGGACTAAGCTCGGCTAACCTAGAGATATAAACTGGTAAAACTGAGTAGTCAGGAGCACTACAGGAATGGCCAAAAAGACTCACCCACAGCTCAGCACTTTTACTTTCTCAAGACTTATGCAGGGGAAACAAAAGGATTCTTCAAACTGAGGATTCAAGAGCAAGACAGCACTAGCTAACCTTAGGACGGAGCATGCGTCTTACTGCGTCATTCAGGTTCTAAAAGGGGACCCATGTGCAAACATAAAGACTCCAGTCAGATGAAAAGGAAGCATACGTGATATATAATGTCCATACCATGGAGTCTCTAGGCACAAATCATATGGCTAAAGAGCCCTTAGGCAGTAGACTGTCCCCTAACCCTCTGTTCCCCCATCCGACGTTATAAATTCTAAGTTAGAGATATACTCGGCTAAACTAATCTAAGATATTCTCGGCTAACCTAATATATAATCCGATAAGCTAAGATATACTCAGCTAAGCTAAGCTATTCCATACTAAAGATCCCTTAGGCAGTAGACCGTCCCCTACCCCTCTGTTCCCCCATCTGACGTTATAAATTCTAAGCTAGAGATATACTCGGCTAAGACAATCTAAGATATTCTCGTGTAACCTAATATATAATCTGATAAGCTAAGATATACTCAGCTAAGCTAATCTATTCTATATTAAGATAAGCTAAGCTGTCCCAGTCTACATTACACAAAGATGTGCTAGTCTAAGCTAAGGTATGCTATGCTAAACTGTGCTAGTCTAAGCTACGCTGTGCTACTCCACGCAAACATATGCTAGTCTAAGCTATACTAGTCTAAGCTAGGCTATGCTAAGCTACGCCAGTATAAGATAAGCTGTTCAAAGCTATTAAAAGTTATATTAGTCTAAGATAAGCTAATATAATATGATCTATGCAATGGAATCTAATCTACGTTATGCTGAGCTAAGCGTTGCTAAACCATGCTAGCCTAAACTGAGCTAAACTAAGCAATGCTTTGTTCGTCTAAGCTAAGTTAAGCTAAGATAGTCTAAGCTAAGCTATGATAGCCTAAGCAAAGCTATACTAAGTTTTGTAGTTCTAAGCTAGGCTAAGCTATGCTAAGCTAGTCTAAGCTATGCTACGCTAGTCTAAGTTAACCTATTTATGAGTCTCGGTTTGAGTTATCGATTCCTTCCTGAAATATCTCTATATTTCAGAGTATGTCATGTATGTGAAATATTTTCTACCTCTCAACGCACCGGTGCCTTTAGCAATGTCCTGAAGTGTTGGGTAGAGTAGGGTAAGGTGGGTGGTGTCTACCTTGGCGTTAGCTCAGCCTTAGCTAGGCTTGGCTCTGACTTACTTGGCCTAGTCCAGACAGCTTTGCTATGCCTGCCTGGCTGCGGCCGTGGTAAGGCCTGGCTAAGGCCTAGTCAAGTCGAGTTACGGCCTAGCCGATCCTAGATAAGACCAAGCTAAAGCGTAGTTAAGCCTAGATAGGGTCTAACTAAGGCCTAGCTAAATCCAAGCTAAGGCCTAGGTAAGGCCTAGCCAAGCTTAGATAAGACCTAACTTATGCCTACGTGGTTCAATGCCAAGACTAGCTACAGCCTAATGAAGCCTGGTATGGCCGAGCCAATGCCTAGGAACGGTTTAGCCACGTCTGCCTAAGGTCTAGCCAGGTCTAACCATGGACAATCTAAGGCCTAAGTAAGGACTAGCTAATGCTTACGTAAGTCTACCTAAGCCCTAGGTAAGTCTAATCCAAGTCCAGATAAGCTTTAGCTTAGGCCTAAGTAAGGTCTAGCCAAGCCTAGCTAAGGCCTAGCTAAAGTCGACATAAAGCCTAGCTAACCCTAGCTAAGCCATGGCTAAGACTTTGTTAAGGCTAGCTAAGGCATAGATAATGTCTATACAACCCTAGATAAGGCCCAACAAATACCTAACTAAGGCCTAGCTAAGCCTAGCTAAAGTCAACATAATGCCTAGGTAACGTAGCTAGGGCCTAGCTAAAACAGAGGTAAGGATATGCAATGCCTCGATGGTAAGATCCAGTAAAGACTGGTTAATGCCTAGGTAAGGCCTAGCCAAGCCGGGATAAGGTCACGTCAAGTCTGGGTAAGGCCTAGTGAAGCCTGGCTAATACCTAGCTAAGCCTGTATACGGCTTAGCCAAACCTGGCTTAGGCAGAGCTAAGGCCAAGATAGACCCACCCCACCTTATCCTACCCTACCGTACACTTCAGGTATTAGCGAAAAGGACCGCTTCTTGAAATCCCAGAGAATATTTCAAGAATGAACCGATAACTCAAATCCTGACTCTCATAAAATGACTCCTAATTAACTGTTTGTTTCGCGTGATCTCTTTCGACAATCTAAAAATAGAGAGCTACATAGACTAGCCTAGGCATAGCTTGTGAAGTCTAACCTATGTACAGCTAATTCAGCTTAGACTACCTGGACCTAGCCTATAGCCTAGCTTATCCAAGCCTAACCTATAGTTTACATAGTCTACGCCTAAACAGCCCAGCTAAGACTACCCTAGAATAGCCTAACATAGCCTATCATACCAAAGCCTAGCCTAGCGTTATGCTTAGCCTAGCATAGACTAGCCTGAGCATAGACTACATATTCTTGCCCAGGTCTAGATAGTCAAGTTTAGAGTGGACTAGTATAGTTTACACTAATATAGCTTAAACTAGCATATTTTAGTTTAGCATAGCTTTGCATAGACTAGCTTAACTCGGATTAGCATAGCCTAGTTTAAACTAACATAGATTACCATAGCTTAGCTTATACTAGCATAGCTTAGCTTAGACCAACATAGATTAGCTTATCATGGCTTGTCATATGTTAGCTATGTGTTAGCTTAGATTAGCATAGCTCAGCTTAGACGAGCGTAGCTTGGCTTAGCTTAGACTAGCATAGCGTATCCTTACTTAGCATAACTTAATTTATCTTAGACTAGCATAGCTTATCCTTACTTAGAATAACTTAGCTTAGCTTGGACTGGCATAGCTTAGCATGACTTAGATTAGACTATCTTAGCCTAACTTAGCCTAACATAGCATAACATAGCTTGACTTAGACTAGCATAGCTTGACATAGGTTAGTTTAACTACCATAATATAGACTAGCTTAGCTTAGACTCGCATACCTTAGACTAGCATAGCCTAGTGTAGCGTAGCATAGCTTAGCTTAGCCTAGCATAGCGTAGCATAGCATACCTTAGCTTATACTAGTATAACTTGGCTTAACGTAGACTAGCACAGATTAGCTTACCTTATTATAGCATATTTTAGCCGAGTTTATCTTAGCTTAGCTCATCCGAGGATAGTTTAGCTTAGCTTAGTGGAGTATAACTTAGCTTAGCCTAGTTTATCTACCATACCCTACTCTACACCATCTACACTTAGTGCCCAAAGAGTGTAAACCCTGTTCTTATTTGACCACATTAGACCAGACACCATATGCAATAAAACATATCTTATTGAACCCCCTTATAGACCACATGCGCTTAGTCACCATAGACAGTAAAACCTTGCTTATTGAACCCCCTTAGACCAGACACTATAGACTGTAAAAACTATTTTATTATACCACCTTATTGATCATGCACATCCACGTATAGTCACCTCAGACAGTAAGTAAGACCTGTCTTATTAGACCACCTTATAGATCATGCACATACACTTAAGTCACTATAGACACTAAAACCTGGCTTATTGGACCATCTTATAAATCACATACACTTAATCAACCTAGGCAGTAAACCCTGCCTTATCAGATCACCTTATGGATCACATACACTTTGTCAATATAGGCAGCAAACCCCGTCTTATTGGACCACTTTAGAGCAGACACTATAGACTGTAAAACCTGTTTTGTTAGGCCATTTCATAGATCACATACACTGAGTCACCGTAAACAGTAATACCTGTCTTATTAGACCACTTTATAAACCACATAGGCCTACACTTAGTCACTTTATACATATTATTTAACTAATGTCTTATTGGGCTACCTTATAGACTATATAGAGGGTAGCTACATGTGTACCTATATATGTATTAGCAGTGGTAGATGGTAACGTGCTGGGACAAACGTTCAGTATTGCCGACTACATAGCATGCCCAACTGTTAACTTATAACCAAACTATAGGTAGCGCGTATATGCAGCACTATTTATAGCACAATCTACATCTATGTTGTTCCGTTTTAGCGGCATCTATAAATAGTTAGTTATCTAATTACAGCTGCACTTTGTCGTTATATTGTTAAAAATGTGTTAAAATTATTGAGTACAAGTTAATTTAGATGTGCATATTCACAACAAAATGACTCAAAATTATATTGTTAAAATTATACACCTTTAGAAGCTTAAATTATGTGCTTAGATGCAAGGAAACGAAAGAAATCATAGCACATGATGATTTCATTACGTATTAATTAATATAATTTTTTTAAGTTCTGAAATTGAATTAGAGACACAAGTTCCTAATTCAACATCACAACTAAAAAGATTATATTAATTTATACGGAATGAAACCATCATATGCTAAGATTTATTTCGTTTCATTACATTGAAGTAGATAAATTAATCATCTATAAATATACAACTTTAACAATTTTATTTTCAAGCATTTTGTGAATATGCGCCTTTAAGGGGAGATAAGTGTCTGAATTTGTCCTAAGTCAGCTGGTCAGTGAATTCATAATACAAGGTAGTTGAAGGCACAGCCCGCTTAAAAAATACCATATGTGAGCTTCTATTGGTCATATGCAAATGAAGTTGGAGGAAATTCCGAATACTGCTTACGACTATAATCTCGTCACTGATTGGTCGGTCCAAAATCTTCTGAAGGTCTCCCAAGTGTAACATTCATAATTAACATATCCTGGATGTTTCAATTATATGCTCTTAGTAGAGCTTCTGTGTTCGAATGATATTTCCATGTAATTACACAAATCCGTCAAGATGAATGTTTCCACAAGACGAATTAATGGGTGGCTGATAGAGGAAAAAGATAGGCTTCTTCATATGGACAAACCCACTTTTAGCTATGCCCCGCCCATCTAAGCTAAGTTCCGTCCATGTCTTGCACGTGGTAGTAGCTATTTTTTTTACTTTGAATCTTGAATTCCCATAATCCCCATTTGATGGTAACTAGCTAACTATACAGATGACATGTTGGAAACTTTGAAACTAATTTGACTGTTAATGGCAGCAACAGCGCCCAGTCAGATTACTTTAAAATATTCAACAGGATGTTTATTAAATAGTAAAAACATACAATTTGTAGAACTCACAGTTTATTCTAAGTTCATGACGGAGTATTTCTGTCAATGGTAATTGTGACGGCAGTCTTCACGTGGCGCAATAAAGACATCTGGCATTTTCTCCTGACATGGTCGAAGATGACAATCATTTCATTATGACATCATCATGTTTCACGTATAATGAGGAAAGAGCGAAACTATTTACTGAAATTCAGTCTGTTTCCTCTGTTTGATGTGGTCCCGAAACATGTTAAATAATATGTCATCATCTATATGAGTTCCACGTCAAACGTACAAAATCAGCAGAGCACAATATATGCGCGCCCACATGCATATGGGTGCGGCGCAACACCACCTTCCCCACCCACCAACCCACACCTACGCACGCACGCAAGCAAGCGCGCGTACGCACGTCGCAACATGCATTTGTCTCCCATTTAGATAATATAATAACTAGAAGAAATTGCATCTCGTTACCAGCTGCGTTATTAAGTGTCCGAATATCGGGCTGTCGGAATAATGGGTTGTCGGAACATTGGGTTGTTGGAAAAGTGGGCCCACCCCTTGCATTCAGCAAATATCGTGCGGACAGACAGACATACAGATAGAAGAGTGTGGGCGGGACTAATACTAATATAAGAAAGGTAAAATCACGCACATTATTGTAATACATACTAGTAGCGTCTAATAGCATACGTATACTGTAATGAATAACGAGCGTCTTCAAGCCTATTTACATCATCCAAAAAAGCAATTAATAGCATCCGCATCCGGCGTTTAAAACCACGTGGTATAAACAACTCCAGCTTTTAAGAAATATAACATATATGCACGACGCACGACGCGCGACGTTTGAATTAACGTCGCGCGTCGTGCGTCGCGCGTCGTGCACGACGCGCGACGCAAGAGCCGACGTTGTGCACGACGTCGCGCACGACGTCGCGCACGACGTCGCCCTTTATAATAATTTTAACTTTTAAGAAATATAAAATATATGCACGACGCGCGACGCGCGACGTTAATATTAATGTCGTGCGTCGCGCGTCGTGGCGACGCGCGACGCGCGACGTTTGAATTATCGTCGTGTATTTTTCGTCGCCACGACGCGCGACGGAAAAATGGCAATTTTAGAACACCGTATTTATGCCAATGTAAACATCAATAGCGCCAACATTTAAACCAGCAGTGGTAAGCCGAAGGCTTAGTAGCTGCTTATAACGGCTTGACATGCTTGATGCAAGCGTTCGCGTTGACCTAGATTGACATATACACCTGTCTGCTCTAGTGAACATAAATGCATGTACGCCGCCCGCTAGCTAGCCAAGTAAGCGAGACGTCTGAATAGAAGACCACGCCCGCCGTGTTTAAATGTTCTTGGTAATAACGTAGATACGGCGGCCAAGATCTCAACTAAACTTATGTACAAAACAAAACGAGACCTGCCAATGCAAGGCAATGACAGCTTACTCAGCGACTCTAGTTTTCGAAAATTCAAAACTACAGCCGCAGAATATGACAAACATCAACGAAATACACACAAACAGAAAATACCCAAATCAATTAAATACGCTTATGTAGCTAACAAAACCAAAATAAAGTGACAATGAGCAGTGGTGACGAAAATATTCGTCAGAATTAGCAGAGCCAAATTCAGCACAGCTTTCAATGACTACTACTACTACTACTACTACTACTGCTGCTGTCGCCGTTACTACTACTACTACTACTACTACTACTACTACTACTACTACTACTACTACTACTACTACTACCACTACCACTACCACTACCACTACTACTACTACTACTACTACTACTACTACTACTACTACTACTACTTTTGAATACTTTGGAACCAATTTGACTGAAAGCTGTTGCGCACCAGCATAAGTTAAATTGTTTTCACCATATTCAACGACTTGCGCATGTCATGACTGTAAAAAAGCGAGATACTGGGATTAAAAGGTTAAATTCAGTAAAATTCGATAATTGCTTTTGATTTTGGGGGTGGGGGAGCCGTTATATTTTGGTGCCTCGGGGCTGTAGCCACATTAGGGCTTGCCTTAATCCGTCTCTGAATAAAACACACTCCAGTAAGAGGGGTGGGGTGGTGGCGAATCCATAAACCATCAAGCTCCCCGACTTTTTATGCGTATTTGAATACATTGAAGTCTGAATTACCAAAATCCCAATTCCAAAGTAACTAGACATGCACAATGATGAATATTTCGAAACTAATTTGACTGGAGCAACATGTTCATGACGGAGTTATAAAATGCCATTATGGTTGTCACGTCAGCCGACACGTGACGTAGTTGATTATGACGTCATATATTTGAGCGACAGATCGGATTCCTCCATCACAGTTACAATCATTGCCACAGACTATACAACTATAAACCGCTCATCTCCATACAAAAAACGCGCGTTGGAAGGCACTGTGGGCGGTCTATCGATTATGACGTCAACGATGGTACCGTGCTACTTCAACCTTAGATACGCCTTATAAGGCCTACACGACAACAAAGAATGAAAATACTACCCGTAACAATTCTTGAGTCAACAGCACCTTAAAGCGCTGAAAATGCTACCTATATCAATGGACCCTTCACCAGTTAAGATTTTCTCAAGAAAATGTCTCAGTTGATGTCTATTTGCAGTCAAAGAGGAAGTTACACAATTATAGCGTTCTGTTGACCGAAAATGGATCTTTCTTGTGAGCACTGCTGATGGGGTTTTGCCGACATAGGCATTAAATGGTTAATGGTCAAGAAAATAATGCAGATCTTTGCTTGGACAATGTCCATTTGCATGCCAAGAAAATACCTTTTGTGTGTACAACTGGAATGACTGGCTCGTTTATTGTGCCAGTCATTACGTGGTACCTTTATAAAAAGAAATTATGTGCTGTTGGCATGCAAATGGATATTCCTCAAAAGCACAGCAGATGCCGAGTTTCTGGACGACTTAACCATTAAATGATTGAGTTGACACAATTAGGGGTTAAGAAAAAAATGTGGGTACGTTTCTATTGAGGTCAAATGTCAAGGTGTAACACTATTTTGTCTGCTAAGTTTTTGGCTCAACATATCGTCTTATATCTCAGGATTGATTCATCCTATTGTGACTAAAATTAGATACATGGCTACATATATCAACCGCGTCAAACGTAATCATACTGAGCTCATGAGGTCAAGGCTCATGGCCCCTGTTACATTGGAATAAATCTATTTATTCGGTTATGATTTTGGTTTAGCTCAACATTTATATTGTCTCAGGATTAGTTCACCTGAACTAAGTGAGGTCACATGGTTACCTATATATCAAGCGGATAACGCACAATGCCATTAAGGTCAAAGGTCAGTGTCATTGTTACTTTTGCATAAAATGCAGATTTTAACCGTTAGATACTGCTACTTAGCTCATCTTGCCTGTATTTAAGAATGGTCACGTAATGGTCAAGCTAATTCAGGCTTATAGTGAAAGTCTATGTCGCGACTCTGCTGTCATGTCAAATAGTTAATATAATATAGCAAGATCGATAAAAATGAAACCAACATACCCGTATCCATATACGCATCCGTATATGGATCGAACGCATATCCTTACCCATACAAATGGACGTGTAGCTTCATATGGATAAAAAGAACACGGATCCGAATCAATCAAATTCTGTATTTGTGGATTTGTAGGAAACTACTGGTCCAAATAGGCTGGAAAATAATGGAGGTATTTCTCGAATCAAGGAATATTGCCCAATTTTATGACGTCCGTAATTTTGGAGGTATAGTTCTCGTGGTTTGAATGCGCACTTAGATATGATAGAATCAATTTAACACCGTTTGTGCCGTTATTTGTTGAAAATACCACATTCACACTGCTAGTTAAAAACGAATAAGTCATTAATTTACCATACCTGGGGACTCAGTTTGTGTTGCATCTGTTACGAAAAGCGGTGCCATTTGAAGTCTGTTCCGTGCATAGTGTAATACAGATTCGGATTCGTCAATCTCTTCACACACACACACACACACCCACCCACCCACCCACCCACCCACCCACACGCACGCACGCACGCACGCACGCACGCACGCACGCACGCACGCACGCACGCACGCACGCACGCACGCACCCACTCACACATACACTACCCCTCCCCCACCAACCCCAGCGTACACACCCAACCCACCACACACCCCAGCCCGCCCCAACCACACCCCCACACCCCCATATTTGGGATTGAAGTTTTCGGTCTTCATGTTTGGGAGATATGTTGGTGGAAATGCTCTTGTAATAGCCTGGATGTAAATAAAGTGAACATGAACATGATGTACAAGGGGGGGGGGAGTGGGTGGTGGCCATGTGACTGGATTCTTACTCCATCTTAAGCGTCCTGCTTGTACCTTCATTTCTAGCACACCTTTCTGAAAAATTAAAAACATCTGATATATATATATATATATATATATATATATATATATATATATATATATATATATATATATATATATATATATATATATATATATATATATATATATATATATATATATATATATATATATATATATATATATATATGAAGGGTGGTTGTTTGACAACTCCATATGCTTTTTCTGTTCGTGTTGACAAAGTTAATACGTTTTTGGTGGTGAGGGCCAGGCAAGTCGTTTCCTTTGAGTCAGAATCTGCGGTAATATCACGTAAAAACGTCAACAACTTCGCCTGCCCTCAGCGTGGACAACTTCGCGCTTCCTAAAAGTTAACTGAACTATGCAAGAAAAACTAGTATAGAGATATTGATCTGAGAAGGTTTCCCCAAGTTCATATAACTTCGTTTTAACAGTGTCCATGCCAGACGACCATCTGGTTTCTGCAGAAATTCCTTTAGCACATAGAATTTTAGCCGCCCAAATTCGGCCGCTCTGTAACTAGTACTCAGAATTAGGTGATGTTCGTTTCACTGGACAGTTTGTTTATCCAGAGAAAACAATTCTCTTCAATCTGGTCAGACATTCTTATGTACCATAGTCCGGCGCATTTAGCAAAGCGGTACCAAGAGATTAGTTTCCAGGTAACGCCGCTTAGTGCGCCGATGCTGGGCCGATACCATTCTTTCAGTATCGACACGCTTTCAGCCCAGTAAGCTGAGTTATCAGGCTAGTTATGCGAGAACTGTTCTAGTTATGATCAAGCTGGCGGACGTTGACCCGTGAAATTCTAACAGCAAAAACAACTATTCTAGTTAGCGGTTTCGGAATTGTTCCTGTCACATTGTTAGTTCAGTGTTGTTGGACTTCGAGCCCGTGGAAGACTTGGGCGATTCTTCCTATCATATACTTCTCCAATTAAGTAATGCGAATAGCCCACTGCCGTACCTGAAAACTAGTTCTTGGCAACTTGGATGATTTCTAGTGACGTATTTGGGAGGATGATCCGGTTTCAGACATGTTTCTTAGACATCTCATTCCGAGTAACTTCTCCTGGTCGACTGACTTACGTTTGTCCTCATCACATCGAAGGAGCATGGAGCCTCACTTCTATCCTATTGTGCATACGTATGTCAGCTTAACTGACGTTAGATGTTCCGTATTCGTGTTCGGGTGATGGCTAGCAGTGGGCCCATAGGCGTATTCGCTACTGAAGAGAAGTAAAGGGTTGGGCTGAGATCGCGGTTTCCTTAGTCTGTTCCTGTTTATCTTGGTTTTCCGGATGCGTCGGGACTTGTGGTGATTCTGTTCGAGGAGGTGAACTCTTTTTCTATAACCCACCACCTCCACCCCAACTCCACACCCTGGACACGGATGCAATTTGTCTTCTAGAAGGACTCGCTACCTGCACAGGACAATTATATATAGGCAGACATGTTTATAGTTTTATATAACAGGACCGGTGTTTTCTTATTAGTTTATTATTGTCTAATGTTATTTAATTTTACTACATAGCGCAAACCTTAAGTTATCAAACCACACATCGCTTAGGTATATTACCCATCTAGAGGGGTTACGCGCTGCCCTAGAGTCAGCGTCAGTAAATCCCAGCTAGAGGTTTAAGGGTTACTCATAGTTGACATTTAACATATCTGCCTCGGATTGCACTAACCAAACCAATATTTTTGCTTGAGGCTCCTCAAGCGCTTATATGGTTGCTTCACCTATTCTTCTTATTACGCTGTTTAGCCTAAATCGGGACACATATTTCTTATTCTCGTAGGTGCATTAAGATTCCCGTCCTGCGACTGCTTCCGACTGATGTCGAAAGACCGTACCGCCAGTTCCTTCTCGTGTGTAGTCTTCCGCTAGGAGTAGTTTCAGGTCCGTAAATCATTTAAATACTGATTTCCGTGGTGGCGATATCCCAACCGTCACTTGCGGGTGGCGACACCAGAACACTATTTGATGGACGGCTTGATGCAGACGTGTCAGCGGAAGCGGGAAGCATTGTTGTTAGAGAAATACGATTAGCCTTAAGATTCCAGACGAGGGGCACCTTGACAGTTCCACATGGGTCGAAATGGGTTGAGTTAATATTGAGTTTTTTTAAGGAATTGTATTAGTTACATACGAGTCATGAGATCGGCAAACCTAACTTATGTTAAGTTCTTGTATTGCTAGAGAGATTTGTATTTTTCTCTCGTTGCCCTTCACAGGATCCATTTTTGGTGCATTGTTAACGCCCTCACCTCACCCCTGTTCACCATGTGTGATGGCGGCCGTAGCTACCACTTGAGCGTTTTAGCGCCACCTTTTGGGTCGACTTCACATCTCATTCTACCTTATTGACATATATTTTCCCTGTGCAAGGCCAGACTTTGTTAAGTTCGAAAAGACATCCCATACCTTTAGGATTCCTGTTTTGTTACTCGTTATCTATTATTATTATTATTATTATTATTATTATTATTATTATTATTATTATTATTATTACTATTATTATTATTGTTATTATTATTATTATTATTATTATTATTATTATTATTATTATTATTATTATCTACTTATGCACTAGGATCAAAATTGCTAAAAGGAACATGATTGGCTGCGGGGTTTGATAGCCATCTTGATGATGTCATAAAACACAAAATAATCTTCTCCTCTAGAAGTACTGGTGCGATCAAGTTGAAATTCATAGAATAGGATTGGTCCATGTGAGGGATTGAAGATTGTTCGTAAAAAATTCATATTTAAACAAAAATCTGGTGGAATTTGATGATGAAAATTGCCATATTTATGTAATTTGGGATCCTGAATTCGAATTTGTCGCTTTTCAAAATGGCAGATGATTGGTTTGGCAGCCATCTTGGATTATTCATGCATTTTTCTGCTGGTAGTTCCCCCGAACTACCGGGTCTAGAGCAACCAAACTGGTTCCATGTTACCAGATTTAGCATTCACAGAGCGTCTGAGGATCAAAATAACTAATGGGAACATGCTTGGCTGCGGGGTCTGGCGGCCATCTTGATGACGTCATATAACAAAAATAATCGTCTCCTCTGGAAGTACTGGGGCCATCAAGCTGAAATTCGGAGAATAGCATTAGTACATGTGGTCGATTGAAGATAGGTCATAAGAAGTTCATAGTTAAACAAATATTTTTTTATTTGATGGATTTTGATACCGAAAATTGCTATGCGTATGTTATTTGGTATCCTGAATTCGAATTTGTTACTGTTAACAAAAAAAAGCGATGACTGGTTTGGCAGCCATCTTAAATTAGTTATCCACAGAATATTTTTCAACACAATCTGACTGGAAATTGTTCCTGCCTATTAACCCTTCTACTGGTGAAATCTTAGAGTTGTATTGATTGATTTTGTACTAATTTCCAGTTTCCATTGAGCATATTGGAAAGATAAAAAATGGTCATGCACTTCTAGATCTGTTTATGGCTGTATGGTCAATCCCTGATTTACCTATTTACAATGGCCAATCATCTACATGACTTTTGTGACCAGTTTTGTGTCTGTATATAGATATTCTCCTAAGCCACCCAGGTGACTGATCCGAGAGACAAGAAATATTATCTAAAGCAGTTATAGAAACGGAATTTCATCAGAGAACAGGAAAACAGATTAATGTGATAGGGATCTAATTGTCAATTAACAGCAGTTGACCATGGAGCTGATTAACCCATGAACTTATGAATGCCAATATAAAACTTGCACTTATTGTAGATGCTAAGGATACATGCTGACTATTTTTCAAAACAATTTAACTGAAAGTTGTTCCTGCCTATTAACGCTTCTACCGGTAAAATAATAGATTGGTATTAACCTTTATACTGCAGAATGCTAACTTTTACTTGGAATCCTTCTAGAATTTGTTCTGATTATTCTCTTTTATTATTTTTATTATTATTATTATTATTATTATTATTATTATTACTATTCCTCTTCTATCGGCTTCTTTTGAGCCATGGATCCCGGAATGCTATGACCTTTGTCATATCAGCGTGGGCATAGATGAACGAGTGTTTGAAAACTAGAAAATAATCTGTCCATAAACTTCCGAAATTACTACATCATATATAGCAAAGGTCTAATTTCAGAGGTGTTCCTTAATAGACAGGTTAGATCTGTTACAGTTTCCGCCGTCGAGCAGATTTATGGTGACAACTAGATTTCACACTCCTGTTCCTTGTAGCCGATATTTAGCAACATGGTTTGGTAGACTGAGTTGTTTTTTTAAAAATAATTTGACTGAAGGTCATTGCGGCGGAAGGAACAACTTTCAGTCAAACACATTACAAAAAATTCAACAACATAGATGTCAGAGCACACAATAATATCTTAAATATTTAGGCATCAGCGGAAAAAAGGTCAATCTAGTAATGATGATTTTATATAGCTTTCATGATAACGCTCCATCAGATGGAAATTCAGGCTTATAACCAGGAAGATATTTATTACCCAAAGACGAACACGTGCTCTGGCGCCAAACGATGGTTATTTTTTAAAAGGGGTGCTGGTATGACGAGAAGCCGTAAGCAACCACCATCTTTTGGTTAAAAAACGCTGCATAGTATAGCGAATAAGTTGTATTAACTGACTATCTGTCTTTAACAACCACTTTTTGATGGACCATACAGTGCCCATTATAAACAGGCGTGAGTGATCTTGCATGCTTAAATGCGCTATTATACTCTTCTCTTAATAGAGCGGATTAGTGATTTAGCTTTTAACACTTTGAACCCTAAAGTGCTAAAATCTTAATTTCCTGATAATACTAGAAGTATTGCGTAGGTTGATGAATGTATTGAAAGAAATTTGACTGGAAACTGTGGCCACAGCCGTCATATATCCCTACCCAAGCCCTCTAACCAGTTTCAGAATCTTATCTATTCAGTTTTCTTGAGTAGACAAATGCATGGTGTGTTTCAATACTAGAATCGTGACAGTAAAAGTAGTTCCTGTCTCAATTAGCTACATCAGTTGGGGACAACTTTAGATTTCACCCTTTACCCCTTCTTCAGTGCATCTGAAATGGTCTTGCGAAATTTCCATTTGCAAACTAAGAGAAGACTATTTATGAAAATTTACAACTGGAATGATTAGCTCGATAACCGGGCCAGTCACTCCAGTGGTAAATTTCCAAAATAGTCTTCTCTTGGTCTAGAAACGGATACTGTCCATGAGAAAATTTAAATGTTCTTGAGCAAATTAAAAAATTTCAACAGAAAGGCAATCTTAACAGACTATTTAAAAGAGCTACCATTGCAACTCCTCCTAGCCCATTTCACGCAGAAACTTGAAACTTCTGGTATGATTACACATATGGCCATGGATGTGCATTTGAAATTTTGTCATGACACCAAGGGGGTGGGGACTGTGGGTAAAAAATGTAATTTATGCAAAGGTGGTCATGTCACATATCATTGTCAAGCCAATGATCAATAGACTAAAATACAAGGAATTATTTTTATCTTAGGTCTAACTGAGGGTAGTGGGGTATCAAAAGTGGGCACCAATCGATTGTTACACAGCTCCTCCTAGACCATTTCACATAGAAATGTATGATTCCACATATGGCCAGAGATGTGCATGACACATTGGAATTTTGATATCAGCCGAAGGGGTGGGGGAAATGGTGGGCAGAAAATAAATTTTATCAAATGTGGTCATGTCACATATCATTTTGAAGCTTGTAGTTAGTAGACTACAGTACAACACATTATTTTGTTCTTGAGCCAATCTGCGGGCAGTGAGCAGGAGTCAAATGGGCAATCTAATTCTATATATGTACATGGCTTGGATATTGTTTCTTCACAGAATAGTTAGTCCTGCGCAGACCGGGTCCTGCAGCAGCCGGTTCCTTGGGTAACTTAAAATGCGAGATATTGCTATCTTCTAATACCTCTTGTCCTGTTAGTTACTTCTCCCGAAGCACCAGGTGTAGAACAGTCAAACTGGTTCCATGTTACCAGATTTAGTGTCCAAAGAAATCCCTGATTAACCTGTTTACTGCTGAATGACCAATCATTAGCTAATTTTGTGACCAGTTTTGTGTATATGGATCTTCTCCAAAACCACCTAGGCGATTGATCAGAAAGACAAGAAATATTATCTAAAGAAGTTCTAGAAAAACGGAATTTCACCAGATAACTAGATTGTACATGAAGTACAAGAAAAGAATGTCTAGTTAAAGTGCAGGTATTCTTGGAAGCCGTATATTTGTTCATGGAACAGATCTAGTTATTATTATTATTATTATTATTATTATTATTATTATTATTATTATTATTTGATTTATTTCGAGACTACAACATAACTATTATTTAAATGAAGTATTTTTACAGCCTATTGGTTTCAAAATTCTATATTGTTTCTCCCGTCATAAAAAGTGCCTCTAACCATTTTCTGGAAACTTATCAGACACAACTGGCTCAAGTATGAGATATTCTACAATTTACACCTTTTTGCCTGTGTTAGACAGTCTTCGAGCCTGGGGAAGATACCTACGTGTCACACTTTTTCACACTTTTAGTTTTTCCATTGGCATAACGTTCTTATTTACCACTATCATCATTTTGTTACTTACCATTGTCAAATGACTTTTAGTTATCGCTATATCATCTGTGAATTGACGGAGAAGATAGTAATTGTTACTTTTTGGTTTGAATAAATATTGCTATATATTACTGTCATTCTTGTCTCTTTTGCTCTGTATTACCATTCATGACAAAAATGATGGATACCCCCTCTGAAAGGTCTGAGTCAGGGGAGGAGGGGCATTACTGCTTCCCCACACTACCCCACTTCGCCCCGTAGATTACCTTTGGTCCACCCAGCATCAGTGTGTTCCGAGCAGACCATCTGATGTCATAAATGAATGCACACTCAGCTTCATGGGAACCAGGAGGCTCCGCCATTCATTCAAAATGTGACCAGCCATTGTTTGTTGGTGATCATGTCCCACCCCTTCTCCTGGGAAGAGGACTGCGAGATGCCCATGGCCCGTCAGTTGGTGGAGGGAGCATTGCCGGCGTCATCGTCGTCATCAGAGAGCGAATGCGTTCCAATGGGCGGTGGTGATGGTGGTGGGTACATGACCGTGCCACACAGCTGCCGTTGCATGAGTGGCGGGATTGCAGGAGCATCACAGGCCCAGTGGGCTACAACTTGAATGCGGGTCTTTGCTTGAAGGTGAACAGGGTTCACCAGATCCATTAAATTGCCAAGGTAGACCACCCCTATCATCTGGACCGCATCTCGCAAGAGTCAGAGGTTCCCTTAGAGATACCCAGTACAGCTAGCCACCAGTTTATCAGGATGAAGCAACATGAGCAGATGTTAATGAGCAAAGTAATATATTTAATTATAATAGAATTTATAACCATAACCTATAATGGGGATATCAATCTGAAACAAATAGCTGTTATCATATGGATTATAAATATCATAGGAGTGTATTGTACTTCAGGAATATTCCGTTATGTATGAATATCTGCCATTGCAGAGATTCACTCTATACTCTTCATCAGAAGAATGTTCGCCACCTCATGGCAGACGGTAGATTGGTGCATGCGTGCATGCGTGCGTGCATACATGCGTGCATGCGTGCATGCATGCGTGCGTGTGCGCGTGCATGCGTGCGTGCGTGTGTGCGTGCGTGCGTGCGTGCGTGCGTGCGTGTGTGTGCGTGTGTGTGTGAAGGGGTGTTGTTCTAAAGCAAGCATTAATGGGTCCTCCCCTTGGGAGAACTATCACTGTCAGTTCGACCTTCAAGATACCTTCATACTTATATGCGCGTCAATTGTTACTATTCTAAACAAGACAGTCACTGGATTGGCCCCTGTCCTACCAGACCCATTGATTTTCACCAGGTGAATTCTGCAGCTAGAGGTAATTTCTCATCTATAGGTGGCGTATCCACCTCAACACAAACACATGCAAATCAGCAACTAGTAGTGCATATGACTCCCGTTACGGACATTGACTGCAGAGGTTTCATGTTTTCCTGCTACGATGTTAACAATCGTGTGATTCTCTAGATGATATGTCGGATGGGACTGATTCATTAGTCGAGTTTTACCCTGATGCCTTCTCGCACCCTTTCGTCATCATCTAATCTGGTCTTCCCTTCCTCCTTGATTTTGTCAACAGATGCACTGGTATTTCTAATCATGTTGTACAGATCCGCCTCCAAACAACTGCAAGCATGGAGACTCTATACGCACACATTTAGCGTCTCAGGCTTCAGCGCTATACCAAATATCTCACCGGGTGCATGGGCATACGGCATGAATGGTGTCTCGACAAGCATGTCAATCTAAAATCTATTCGCAAGCCAGATGGATATCTCATGACGTGCTCTCCCTTCATAAACCGAGCACGTACCTCTTTTGGAAGTGACTCCATGGTCTGTATGTAACGCATACCAATCTCGCATAGTGCACATGACGAGCCCGGAAAAAGTACGCAATCAGGTTTTTGAAATATTTCTAGATGCAGCGGCCAATCACCCGTTTATTCAGCCTCTCACAAACATCATGATTATGAAAACTGGTTTGACAAACACGTCCACACACAGCTTAGCATTCTTGCTCCTTTTGGCTAGTTCATCTAGAACTGTCATCAAACCACCTTTTGACTGGAATAAGTTCCTCCATAATGCTCCAATGTACCTAGGACACATTTCCCCAGTCAGTGTTATTAAAGAGTTAGTGGTTCTCAGCAATCGTGAAACGGTAAGAATTACCGGCTGCCGTATTGGATTTCATATGACGTATTTTCGGAATGAAATTATGAATAGTTTCACTGATTTCTTGACTCGTAAAAGCTATATCTAGGTACGAACATTATCATTCTAGCATTAATATGAAGCAAATTAGGGCCCAAACCAGGAAACGGTGGCAATTATTTGCGGCAAAAATTGAATTTTTTTGATGCAATCATCGAGCGACGTAAAAAATTGTTTCATTGGAATCATTGACCTTTAAACATATATCTAGCCACCAAAATTATGATCCTAGATTTAATGTGAAGGATGTTCTTGCTGACAACGTGAAATGGCGGCCATCTTGGACGCCATCTTGAAATTCCCAAAACCATCAAGAGTGTCCCAAGGGTGGTCCAACCGGCAGATTTTGAAAGACCCGGGGTTATACAAATCAGTCAAAACAAAAGCAATAAATAAAATTTCCCGGTTTGTTTAAAAATCCAATCTTTGCTGCAGGACTATTGATTTCACGATCAAATCACATGGTCGGAGAGACGTATGGACGAATGGATGGAGGTGGGGGGGGCGGGCTCATTCCCATAGCTCAAATAGGTCCCATCTTCAGTGGTGTAGGGAGCTTAAAAATTTATTTTCTAGTCATATTATGAATATAATTAGGATTTAAAAATAATGCAAAATACGACAAATCCAATAACTAAAAGGTGAAATCTTCAGCTCACTACCAACCGCAACAGAAAAGATTGTATACGGCTTAATGAAATATTTCTCTCTTGGCATACAGCACAAATAGTATGCCGATGTGATCTTCTTTCAGAAGTATATCTCAAACAAATGTTGCCAGAACTGGACCACGAACTGAATGCTTTAGGACCTTTGTCCAGATTGGTTACTAGACTAATTATGTTTGGCGGGCTTTATTGAAATCTAATTCTCGTTTGTGATTCACTTTAACTGAATATATATTTTGATCTATTATGGACAGTACGCCTTCGGGGATGGAAGGCTGAGTAAACACCATTAACAGGACGCAATTTTGACGTTATTTCGGGGTCCCCTACATGAACAGCGACTGTACATTTTCTTAAGTATGAATATAATTAATCCCTAATACAGTTTTGCGATACTTCTCCATTCACGTGTCATTAACTGTCTGCATGCTGAATTTCTGCAGACTATTTGTTCCATGGACGTAAACTCTGAATATGCTGAACATTTTGTAAACGATTTGACTGAAAGTTGTCGGTGGCTAAGCCACCGACAACTTTCAATCAAATCACTTTCAACATATTCAGCTGGTTCAGAGTTATTGGCCATTTAAATTATTGTCCGGTGACTTGCAGCAGTCAGACTTAAATATATTATATTTAAAATCTAAAACTATGGAGCAGTATTAAATGATACGCTCCGTTTGTTGCCCGACACGCTGCTGAACACACTTGGCCGAACGACGTGAATTTGTGTCCTCGGAGAAACAATGCCGAATTTTTCCGTACTCTTATTTGTGGTACAGCCACCGGTGACGAATGCTCATAGAAGACTATTGCGCGACTCGTCCGATGATAGTTCAGCACCAAGGAACTTAGTCTCGATCTGGAACTATGTCTGGCCCTCAGTCTGGCTCTCAGTCCAGAACTACCTCTTGCACTCCGCCTGTAAGTAATATTGGTATATTATAATAACTATTTCATGGAGCGACAGATCGGATAAGGGCATTGGGTCAGGATTCGGCATCATTCATTTACAAACGCGTTCCTTTAATAATATCACAGATACTTTCTTAGTAACTTCGTGTTAACGTTGACATGTGTCCGTCGGGGCCATTACACCCATCGTAGAGCCAGACGTGTGCGTGCATCCCTGGTCGCTGGCCCATTGCCATTCTGGCAGCTGAGCTTCGTAGATGGTGGGTGACTTGGGGCGGGTAGGTAGGTCCGAACTGTGCCGTTTGTCCAATCTAATAATTTTACCCTTTAATGACGAAATTTGTTCAAAAAATTAAAATATTTACTTATTGAATGCCTATTTGCAGGCCAAGAGAAGGCTGTTTTTGAAATTTTACCACTGTAATGACTGGCTCGGTTTGCCCTGTAGGTGGGGCTTAAAATACACCTTCCGTATCCTCTGCGTGTTGTAAGAGGCGACTAAAGGAGGTAAGGGTGAGGTAACCCTGACAGAAACCTCGAGTGCTGAAGACGGAGGTTCCAGGCGCACGGCGCACTCTAATAAACCATGGATCCACGCACTTAACGCTTATGATCATGTCGATAGTCACTTACAGGACTGGTGGTATGATCAGCGAACGAAAAGAAGAAGAAGAACTGGCTCGGTTACTGAGCCCGGCATTTCAGTAGTAAATTTTCAAAAATAGTCTTCTCATGACCTGTAAATGGGCATTACTCGAAACCAGTACAGATGCTGGTTTTGGCCGGTTTCGTCACGAAAGGGTTAATAAAGAAAAGTGTTAACCAATCATGTCATGAAGGGGAGTCCTATATAGCTCGCAGACACACCAACAGCCACACCAACAGCCACACCAACAACTTGCCCCACCTCTCCCGGGGTTGCTTCCGGTGTAAATCGCCGTCCTTTTAATGGAGACAATGTGGTTGATACTAAATGCATATAATTCAATTCATTTTATTTAGATTAACTTCTTTTGAAGCATACAATATACAATATGCAATAGAAAATTTCACCAAATAACCAGCAATAATGGGATTGAGATCACATATGAGTTTTAGATATGTGTTTTTATTTTATTGACGCACTGGCAACGTGCGGCTTCAATTTCTATGCGCTAACTTAGCCGACAGTCATGCACCCATTAATTTAATTTGTTGATCACCATCTCCCGGCCGGAGGATCGAACCGCCATTCTGCAACTCCGCATAGCATCAGCAGCCAGACATCTTTGTATGTATGATTACTGTATTCATTGGCCGTAGTAAAAGAAACCTCATACAACTGCAGCCAGTCCTTCTTCGCTTTTGACTACAGTGTCTTGTCCTTAGGCAAAATCTTTAACTTCCTCAGATCCATTTCTGATTTGAGTGTACCGAGTCCTGTTTTCTCGAGGTCACCTCGTCGTAGCATGCTTAACAGATTTATGCAATAACGTTCTCTCCTGGCTTTGTATGTTCTGTTTCCCAGTAGGGCAATTTCCAAGGCTGTCTGTGCAGGTGTGCCATCTGCCATCCTTAGCACATTATCACACATAGACCGTCTTTAATGGACGACATTTACGGACAGCGGCGATGTATTGTAATGCGATTATGATGTGCATCGTTGGCAATTATGCTGTCTGGCGATCGCTGCCCAGTGATGGTGTGTAGGTGGTTGAGGTGGCAGGCATTACGTTTGTCTAGAGCTGCCATTGGAGCTGCCCAGCTGTTTCCGCTATATAGCATCAAGGTTACTCAGGTTGCATTGTATTGACGTGATCTTTTTGTCAAGGGCATCCTTGATCTACGAATCCATAGCCTCGAGAAGGAATGAAAAGCTATGTTCCCCATGACGCAGCGTGCAGCAATGTCAGCAGTACTACAAAGAGCTGAGCCCAGGATTGTACCTTTCCTCCATGATTCGCAGCCACGAAGTGGATCGTCACTCTCTTTAGTTTCATGTTTTGTAAATGGGTATACTTGGGTGAACCATGTTTTGAATTCTTTTATAAAGAGATTATGAATTTTCAGTTTGCTTGCAGCTATTGGGAGAAGTTCGTCAAGGGGTTTCTTTTCCTCGTCTATGAAGTCAACTTTGTCTGCATGTTCAATCTTTAGGGACATACCCAGTATGGGGGTGGGGTTGGTCTTGTAGAATTTCTCGGCACATATTTCAATGCAGCAGCAAGATAACAGGTGAAGAGCACAGGGTATAGACCATCTCCATATGGGGAGCCAATTGATGTCTTAAACTCTAAAGACTTCACTGACATGACTCGTAATCTCAGCTTGGTGTCTGCAATGAGTACTTTCACTAGTTGTAGCTCATCTTCATTGTAACTGTCCTGGTGTAGTACATCTTGGATTTGTGTGCGTTTAATTGTGTCGGGGGCTCGTAACATAGGAATACCTACTATGCTTACTACGGGACACAAGCATGTGTTGAACCCATACACTCTCTGCGCCACTGCGTCTACTTTGACATGCTCCGGTGAAGCTATCGAGCTTGTCTCTGATGTGGCATAGAGCAACGTTGGATCGGATTATCCGTATGGTGATGAGGAGCACAATGGGTTGCAGATTGGTGGGGTGGGTTGGGAAGTTGCTTGCTTGGCGTGGGTAACGTAATAAGGGCGCCCTGCCCTACCGTATCGATGGGAAGGTGGTGTATTAATGATTGAGATAATGTCACTTGTGCATTTGAATAGCTCATTGCACATGCCATCAGGTTCGGATACACGTCAATTTTTCAGCTTTGACTGCCTTTTGAGTTTAGATATACGGTACAAATATGTTGAACATGCAATAGAGGGATACATTTCTAGCTATCCAACCCCACTCCCACCCCACCCACTACCCCCACCGCACCCGCCCATTTATATTCAATTACCGCCCACACTTTACTGTGTTTCAATCGATTAAAAGTAATATAAATACAGGAACAACGCATTCTTTATGATGGGTTAGGCTTAGTAACTGTCTCGCTGCTACAAGCCATCAGATAATAATTTCAATGAGCAATAACTCTTGAGATGCTGGATATTTTTCAAACAATTTGACTGAAATTTGTTGGTGGCTTAGCCACCAACAACTTTCAGTCAAATTGTTTGAAAAAAAATGTAGCTGGTCCGGAGCTATGACCAACGGAATATGCAAAACCTCTGCAAAACACTGTAGTAAGACAATTAACAATTTTTTTGGGATATTTTATACTAATTTAATCTAAAGTAGCACCAGTTTCAAGTAAAGTAATTTTCAAAATATTCAATCACAAATATTAATCTAAGTTTTTTCGCAGCCCAACTTGATTGACGTGGGTCTGAAGAACGTTTGAAATTAGCATTAAATATTTTTAAATATTATATATGTGACGAATACGAATGTCTAACGTTCTTCAGGCAAGCCAATTAACGCTGCGTCGTTCCAGTTGACCTACCTGTAAATGGGTAGCCTACCTGTGATGGCTTATAGCTTTCTGCTCTGTATGCTGCTGCCGGGCTTGAACTGTCAAATAAACATGGGGTGTGATGGATATCGCGTAGAGCATGCAATCAGGTGGCGTTCAGCGCACTATAAATGTATTGTCTCTGTCCGTCCGTCCGCCCGTCCGCCAGTCTTGCCCCAGCCATCTGCCCGTCCATCCATCTGTCCGCCTGACATTCTCTCTTTCCATCCATCCAGCCACGCATCCACCCAGCCACGCACCCACCCAATCATCCATCCATTGATCCATCCACCCACCCATGATTGAGCCGAAATATTTATTTATTTGTATCTGTACAGCACGTATATAAGCACATGGCTTATACTTTTCTACTCGCTTGAAAATTAAATAAATTCATGTTTCAAAAAGGTGAAACGCGTCGAAATTTTTTCCTTACCCTCCACTAGTGTCAACGTGACCCTTTACGGGCCCAGCTGTCCGGAATACCGGCATCTGATGTGGTTTAAAGGAATGTAGATTTGCATGCCCAGAAAGGAGTATTTTGAAAATTTACGAATGGAATAGCATGCTCGATAAACGAGGCAGTCATTCAGGCTGTACATTTAAAAACAATCTTTTCATGGCTTGAAAATAGACATTGCTTAAAGTTCTCATCTATTCTTAAAAGATGCATATCCTAGCTAAAGTTAGGACTATTTGTTAATTTATGGACACTTTAACTAACTAGAACCGTAGTCGCCATTTTAGATAGAAATTTGCTGGCGCCATCCAGCACATAACGTCATTATTTCAGACACTATTGTCTTCGCTGGCGAGCACTTGTTCGTATAAAACCATTCCGGTAATGGTAATGCTAGTCATTCTTCCGCTGGCGTTCGAGGTGAGCGCGTAGATGTGCATAGCATAGTTCAATACCAGTTGTGTATATTTCTTATGGTGTGAGTGACAACAAATATATTTATAACAAGTTTACTGAAAACTGCTGTTGCCTATAGCAGCAACAAATTTCCGTCAAATTGTTGTCAATATAATCAGCTGATAATACAATTGCCACCAAAAAAGATTTGAGAACAATTTGGCTGAAAATCGTTGACGCAACAACTTTCAATCAAATTGTTCTCAAAATAATCAGCATGTAGTCAACGTTGCACGACTTGTTGAAGATATTTCGCGCAACTTTATTGACAATAATATCTTACTCAGGCAGCAATAGCGTTGTCAAATTTTGTTTGCGAGCAAGTGCATGCGCAATTAGTTAGGCCTATAGAGGCCTATTTCAGAGTGAAATACATTCACAAAGATCAAGCAGTCCACCATCACGGGCACGATCGCCTCTGACATGCCGTGAATAGAATAATACGCTTATCTCCTGATTGACTATGAAATGAACAGAATTATCTGAGACTGGGTCTTGATTCCGTATACCATATAGGCCTAACATATTGTGCAGGCATTTGTTAGCTAACAAAAAAGAAAGCCCGCTGATTATTCTGAGAAAAATTTGATAACGCTGTTGCTGCCTGAGTAAGAAATGACTGTCAATAAAGTTGCTCGAAATATCTTCAGCAGGTCTTGCAACATTGACTGCCCTGCTGTTTATTTTGAGAACAATTTGATTGAAAGTTGTTTCATCAACGATTTTCAGCCAACTTGTTATCAAAACTTTGCCTATTGACAATTGTATTATCAACTGATTATTTTGACAACAATTTGACAGAAAGCTGTTGCTGCTATAGACAGCAAGAACATTCTGTAACTTGTTATAGATATATTTGTTTTTATTCGCACCATAGGAAATATAGAACTAGTATTGTACTACGCTATGCTTACTATGAGCTCACCTTGAAAGCCAGCAGAAGAATGACTAGCATAAGCGTTATGAGAATGGTTTTATACGAACAAGTGCTCACCTGCCAAGACAATAGAGTCTGAAATAATGGCTCCCGCAAATATCTATCTAAAATGGCGGCTACAGTCCAAGTTAGTTAACGTGTCCATAAAGTAACAAATAGTCCTAAATTTACCTAGGATATGTATCGTTTAAGAATAGATGAGAACTTTAAGCAGAAACCTTTCTTGTCCATTAACCCTTTAATGTCATTGCCAGCAAAAACGCACCCCCACCCCCACATTATCCAGAAGAAATATCTATACAAACCCTTAAACACTTGAATTTGTCCAAGAAAATTTCAATTGTCTCCTAGAAAATGTCCATTTTGCAGACCATGAAGAGACTATTTTTGAAATTTTACCACTGGAATAGACATTCACGGAGACGTTTCCTTTAAAACCTCTTGAGCAGTAAGGGTTAATTGATATAAGTAGTATGTTGCGCGGTTTAAGGCGCTGGTGACGCAAGGGTGGCTTAGGCCGTGTGGTCACTAGAGAATTAATGAGGAATAAAGCCATACTGAACCATGGCGTTATTCCTGATTAGCTCTCTAGTGAGAACAGCCGGAAATCCATGTATGCGTATTCCGTCTTCGTAATCCGTCTCTGTCGTCCGTCGTCCGTCTCCATCATCCGTATTTTTTAAATCCATGTATGCGTCAGGTGACCACATGATCCGTAAAACGCATCCGATTTTGTGAGTATGTAATTTAAAACTCGTTCATTTGCCTGTGGAATAGTGTCATAGTCATATACAGATATAATCTTGTTCCCGTTGCTGTTAGCTTCAACTATGCCAGCTTCATTATCTAAGATTCGGCAGCTAGAATGCGATCAAGACGAGGATGAAATGATGCTTCTATCCTTGATGTATTTACAACAACATAGTAAAAAGCCTAGAAAGCATCGATGGTGGGTGAACAAACTCATTCAAAGGAGAAAATCGTTTGGAACATTTTACCATCTGGTTTAACAGCTATATTCTGATGAAGAAGGTTTCAAAGCCTACATTCGCTTAAGAAAATAGCAGTTTACGCAAGTGTTGCCTTTCGTTGGGCCTCATTTGTCAAAAAAGCATCTAACAAGGGAGCCACTATGTCCTCGACAACAACTATGCATATGCTTACGGTAAGCTAATTTAATAACCAATATAAACATGTTTAGTTTACAAAGTAATACTAAATTGCATACTTTATTATATATATATATATATATATATATATATATATATATATATATATATATATATATATATATATATATATATATATATATATATATATATATATATATATATATATATATATATATATATATATATATATATATATATATATATATATATATATATATATATATATATATATATATATATATATATATTTATTATATATATATATATATATATATATATATATATATATATATATATATATATATATAGTTATTGAGTGTTTAAGTATGTCATTGATACACTAACAACTGTAGAAGTTTGTTCATCACATTGCATATGCTGATTAAATGGAGTGTACGATTGTTGATGTGTATGCATTGACATAGCTTGTTGTAGCGGTTGTGATTGTGATTGCGTCGGTTGTTGTTGAAGATGTTGATATTGTGATGTATGTATATGTCGATCTGCAGATTTTTGTGGAGGCATGGGAGTTTCGATTTCCAAATTGTACAACAACTGTGAAATCTGGATTTTCATTAACCCCCGTTGTTGTTTCGTCAAATTCCTGGCACGAAGAGCACACGACTTAAAGAAGAGATCCTCTTCGTCCATCTCAGTTTCCCCTTGTGCTAAATTTTGTATTTCACCACGTCGCCTTTCCAGGTTTTCGCTCATTTTCTTGGCAATTTCCTCAAATTTACTATTTCCAGCTTTCGACTTTATGTTTGCGCGACACTTCGTTATTTTCCCAGGCGAGACTGGTTTTACCTGAGTGTTTTGAGATAAATCAATACTTTGCAAGGAGGTTCCCTCACCATCTTCACCGCCCTCACACGTATCAAGCGATGGTCTCTAAAATAGAATATTATGACAACATCCATTAGATTTAAACAAATCAGATAAGCAGTTTTAATACCTTCTGCCACTCATGTGTGTTCATAATTTATCGTTAATTAACTAGCAACCAATCACTTATTTGCAGGTTCTTTGCAACTGGGGAAACGTTCAACTCATTGGCTTACAGCTATCGCGTAGGGGCATATTGGCCATATTGTTTTTTGAAACGAATTTTGAAATAAATGATGTATTAATTCTGGTACACCAGCCAGTTCAATGAGAACGCTAGCCGATATACCTGGTATTTACCGAAATAGTGGCTATATGAGAACACGGCCTTACTTCTCTGTCTCATTGACCAATCCTCTTTAACTATTTCGTGTACTATGTAGATTAAAATATAGCCGACCTATCTGTTTGCATTCCCACTGCTGTAAAATAATCCTGGTCTGCACGGTAGCGCTACCTGGCGGAGAGTGAGATAAAATGATGACCGTATGTGTTAGTGGACATGTATCTGATTATTAAAATTTGGTGGAGAGTGAGATACAATGCTGACAGTAAAGCTCACGATCTCGAGTAATAAAGACCGCCGGTAAAAAAGGCCGCCACTGTGTCAAAAAAGGCCGCCGGTGTATATTTGGCTTTAAAGGCCGCCAGCGTCTGAATTACGCATTATGCATAACGTGTTATATTTGATGGATATTTGATGGATGTATTATCCGTGATTGTTTGTTTATTACAATTAAGCACGCTATGAATTATCAATGTTATGTGCTTGCCTGAAATAGTATATACATGAGTGTTAGGGGACATGTATCTGATTATTAAAATTTCTACTAATTATGTATTTGTTTTTCTTTTTTAGGTATGTCCTGGTACGGAGAAGCAACTCAGTCAAATTTATTATTTAATTTTTTAATTAGTATCAAAGTATTCTGGCAACTCAGGTGGGTTATAGCTAGAAAAGCGAATGAAGCACGGTTTTCAAAATGAAATGTTTAGCATGGTTCGGCCTTATTATGCCTCCTCAGCACGGCTCATATTTCTAGCTGATAACTAGAAAGAATCCGTGGACATGCGTGTTAGCCATGTTATGTTTATGTGCAGCAATACGTTAGTGCAGTGATATATCATATAGGTTAATATCTTATCTAATCGTGTCACATTGGTTACAAAACATAATTCCATGAAGATGATGATGATGATGATGACGATGATGACGATGACGGCGATGCTTATTGACGATGATGATGACAATTGATGACGACGACGATGATGCCGATGACAATTGACGACGACGATGATGATGAATAGTAGTAGTAGTAGTAGTAGCAGCAGCAGCAGCAGCAGCAGCAGCAGCAGCAGCAGCAGCAGCAGCAGCAGCAGTAGTAGTAGTAGTAGTAGTAGTATTGGTCATGTTAGTTACGTGCAGCATACGTGAGTGCAGTGATATAGGCTAATATCTAATCTAATCTAATTATGATCATTGACGATCAGTAGTAGTAGTAGTAGTAGTAGTAGTAGTAGTAGTAGTAGTAGTAGTAGTAGTAGTTATTTTTATTATTATTATTAGTAGTAGTAGTAGTAGTAGTAGTAGTAGTAGTAGTAGTAGTAGCGGCGCTGATGGTAGGCATGCGTGATGATGATAATGATGATGGTGGTGATGGTGATTTCATTTAATATAATAATAGCAGATGTAAGAGACCTCTTTCGAGGAATGAGGTTGGTCCTGAAAAGGGCCTTTTTGCCAACATATGGTTAGCGTGCAGCATAGATCAGCTAATCGGCCCTGAAAATGACCTTTGTTCTAACATAGAGTTAGCATGCTGCACTCCTCCACCTGACTGGCTGTTCAAACTGGCGCAACGTCAGCGGCTGGAATCTCCAGCGCAACATCTTCGGAAGGCATCTCCGGTCTCGGACAAATTAAGAATGAGCCAACCGTTAGCAAAGAGCGTGGTGACCGGTTATCATTCGCATATTCTGTCCAATACACGTCAAGTTTCTCGTTAACGTCTTTCACTTTAATCCTTTGCTCCCGTGTCAAGTCTTCTCTGTGAAATAATATTAACGACAAATGTGTTAAAATTTGACGATGAATTGGCATAGAAGATCTAGATCGCATGGAAGCATGGAAAAAAATAGAAATAAAAATTAATATAATACACACCCGCACACAAAACATAAGGGAGATAAATCATGATAGGTTTTCAATATATAATTAAACGCGTGATCTCCCTTATTACTGATATATCGAAACGGCGACGGTATGGGAGGCAATTAGAATTTTTTAGAAATATGCGATGTATCGTTATGTGAGTGCTGCTAGGCTACTTAAGTTGTACTTTTGTTGTTGAATGATTGGGCCTGTATAACTATAGGCCTGATTTCTGATTAATCATTGGTGGTGGATGATGATGACGACGACGACGACGACGACGACGATAATTACGACGATGTTGGTGATGATGATGATGATCTCATATCAGCCAAAAACGGCTTCTGTGTTGGTCACGGGAAATTCTCATTTGCCGACCTAGAGAAGAGTATTTTTGATAATTTAGTAATTTAATATCTGATGAACCCTTGAAGAGTCTGGATATAAAAGGCAAGGCAGATAAATAAAAGCGGAGACTTCAATTACAAACTTAACATGACCAGTGATTAGAAGAACTAAAACTAAACGAAGAAAAATACTCAATGCTATTGTCAGTTAATAATAATAATAATAATAATAATAATAATAATAAAAATATTATTATTATTATTATTATTATTATTATTAAATCAGGAAAATGGATTTAAGTCAGTCACGTAAATGCTAAAAAAGAGACACATTCTTTTTAAACTAAGACCCATAGCGACTACAACAGAGTAAACAAAATGGGAACAATGGCAACCTGCAAACAGTCAGACAGACTTAGGTCCTATTGAATATTATGTTAACGGTCCTTCAAATAAATATATGGCTCTTATGCACTCATATCTAGCTATTAAGTTTAAAATAGTAATATTAGTAGAGAAAAATGTACAATTAGCTGTACACGACAGATCAGCAATAACCATGACACCCATTAACAACATATTATTCAGCATGTGTACACGAGTCGATGATTTCTTAGAAACATCATTCTCATAATGTCATTGTCATTATAAGCATCCACATTGCCATCGTCATAGTCATCATCATCATCATCATCATCGTTATCATTATTTATTTATCATCTTATCAGTTATCTATTGAAAATAAAAGATTACTATTTTGAGAATTAACCATTAAAATGACTGGTTCAGTTACCAAATTATTTAGTCTATGTACAAAATACCCATCTCCTGTGCTATACATACCGATTATCTTTTTGATTTGGGTTGCTATATAAACATTTACAAATATATATCACAGACTTAAAGAATGCTGAGACTAGGGTAAAAATAAATCACAACCAAAATACATTTACTTTTAAATAAAATGGAGATGTTCTAAATACTTTATAACCATAGGGAACAGATGATTAATTAGGTAAAATGATATATTTTTTTCTAAATATGTTTAATAATATATACCAAAGATGTTTTAGTATTCTTCGACATTATTTTAAATCGTGGAATATGAGTAACTTCGGATGGTTATTAGATGGTTATTTGATTGCTCCAACATTTGTGTTTTCAGAATTTGCTGTCAGAAGCAATACTCGTATCACTCATTGCTTTCATTGTGTGAAAGTTTACCATCTTTGATTGCTCATGACCTTTCACTATACAAATGTGACATATAATTGAAGAATCATGATTTTATGTGAATAATTCTTCAGAATGAGAACACAAACATTTCGTCATTTCATACTCAGAGGTTATCTTTGTTCTTAGACCAATGAGATACCCTCTTCGATCCACTATTTCTATCACCTGCTTTGTAATGAACACAAGACTATCTATGTTATGATAGATTACCTTCTATCTAACATAGCTAGCTGATGATACAGTTTGACCTGTCCAAGGCAGACACAAATGCTGCTAAGACGAGATTAGTGTTGAGAGGTAATGAAGAGCATGGACCATTTGGAGAATGTGACACTAGCAACAATTAATGGTTAAGAGAGACGTAACAGTTGGGCTTATTTCACACCATGTAGGTGATTATTCAGCAGATTAAGCAAACACGTTTTTGGGAAATACTGTCGTTTGTGCGATACTCTTAAGTCAGAGCCTTCCTTCTGAAAGGTTAAGCGCCGTTTTACTCGCAATTAAATTAGATTTTGTCATAATCAAGTTCAGTGATATTTATAATCGCGAATATAAGCTGTCTGTCTTCATTCATGTTTAATTTTAAGGAACGTGTTCATACATGCAGCAAACATCCCGCTATCATTATTATCAATATTATATTTTGACGTTTTTTCATAATGATTCAATTGAATAATGATATATTCATATTTGACAGTGGGATTTAGTTCTGGGGTAGTCGATGTACCGAGTAAAGCTCACTCTGAATCTGAATGCTTGGCATGCGTTGTTTGATTTATGTTTGCAAATTGTCCTACAGGAGACAAAGATAGGACACTTACCAATGTGACTTGATACTACAGGACAAAATAAATGCACAATGGAAGAACTTTCAGTGTTGTTCCTTGTAAATCATCGCTTCTCAGTATTTTAAAGGCATCATATGATGGATACAATGAGCGAATTTTGAAGACATTTTGTACGTCTGAATACAATGAAATTGCAGACACACGTCTTCCATCTAATACATCGCGTGCATTAAGAGGAGAATGCATACCAAATGACACAATAAAATCATTTAGGCATTGGTCAGTTTCTATCATGGACATAAATTCTCAATGCCACATTGAAACACCCATGCATCCCTCTTCGTTCATATTACATTTATTACAATACGTTTTCGAAACAAATTATATGTTTCTGAGTTTTGATTTCCATAGGGAGTTAAGCTCTCATCACATACAATTTAAAATAAATATTTGCATCCTTGGTAATCACATCCACAATACTCGTATACTGTGTCACTATTCTAGTCATCAACAGACAATGAATAACCATCAGTGTCTTATTTACTGAGCATTGTTTATTCCCAACCACTTAATGCACGTATTATGTCGACATTTTCGGTCTTTTAAATCCATTCCGGCCATTATATCCCTATCATACAAAAGCAACATTTACTCATTAAGCCATGAATAGGCCGCATTTTGAAAATTGTATCATCCATTCACAGTTTACTATACGTATAATTGCACGTTGAAGCAAGAGTACACTTGATAACATAAGGGGTTAATGGCGTTTGTACATTCAGCAGTCCATGTCTTATATTTGAACGCAAATGACCATGCACATGTTAAATCGATACATCATACATTGAATATGCCTATTCAACATTCATTTACGCGGTGGTCTAACATTAATTCAGATTCGATCTTAGATAGTATGACTATAGTTGTAAAATCAAATACAGATTGCAAACTAGATGATGATTTCAAGTTTGATATTTTTCATATTAAATTAACTCATGCCGGTGGGGTATGTAGGCCTTCTTTTAAAGGAATGCTCTCTAAAAATGTTCTGAGACTAAAAGAAACGTGTGAAAATAATGCTGAATTATAAAAACATTAAAAATTAGAGATTATTATTAAATTTGGTCCACCCGACCGTGTAGCTGTCTGCAATGTACTTGGAAACATAGTTTTAGTCACTGATGGATAATCACGATCCTGACGTTACAAACAAAGTGGTCTGCACTTAGAAACTAGAAAACAAAATATGACGTGGCATTATTAAATGTGTAATTGTAAGGATGATTTCGATTGAGCCTAATTATTTCAAAACTAAATTTTATAAAACTGAGCTTTGATATGTAAATATTGATGTTATAGGATCAGAGCAAATTGTTTTAATTGACATGAGCGTTAAAACGTTTAAATATGTTTTAACTTTTCATGTTGAAGCCAGCTAAACCAGCCTCTGCAGCGGTCTTGCACGATGTCATTTTGTAGGCCAAGAGAAGACTATTTTGACAAATTTACCACTTGAATGAATGGCGAGTTATTCCAGTGGTGCAATTTTAAAAAATAGTCTTCTCTTGGCCGTGAAATGGACATTCAAAAAGCATATATTTATAAATTTGTATCAAATTTAGTCATTAAAGAATTAAAAACTAATGCAATCATTCTCACTAAGAATGTCGTTATCGGCATCTGTTTTCGTTAATGGATCTTTTACATGTGTAGATATACGTTTGATAAATATGATATCGCAGCATGTGGTGATGTCTCTGCCCTTGTCAAAACATGTATGTATGCAGCAGCTTTATTGACATTGGCTGGTGATGTAACATCACCTTTCTGATAAAGTGCTCCTCTTGAAACAAATAATGAATAAGGTCCAGATGCCGAATGTTTTCTGACATGCTGAGTCTGTTTGATGATTCAAATTGAACTTAGACATTGTTGGTATGTGATTTAGATGTTTCTGTTGTCATTGCCGTTACGTTATCCACGGTTTTTCAGTCAGTACATATAGAAAGCAAAATAGTTTCTAATTGCCCTGACGATATTTAATTTCTGTGTTCACACATATTTGTGAATTTAGTTAGACTTGCCTTTGCATCCACATATTATCTGAGGCCGTGTTCTCACTGGAAAGTTAATCAGGAATAACTCTTACTTCAGTATGGCGTGACTCCGGATTAAGTCTCTAATGAGAACACAGCCTAATATATAAGGCTACTAGATATATCTGCGTGCGGGCACACATATTGAGACCGGGTGAGCCACTACATAATAAGGTGTGATGGGGTGGGTGGGTGATGATTATACTATTTACGGATGTGTAGATCATGCACGCCTGTATACTCAATAAATAGTTGTATAATTAATGGTATGTAGCAACAGTACATCAAAACCGTTATATTACACCTCAAAAACTGAGTATCCACAGATTTATTTATGTTTCTGAGATATATCCTCATTAATGTTGGTCAAACTGAACCGTCAATCTACTGCCTAATAATATTTCTGTGAATCACTTTATAGATCTGATGGGCGGAGAGGTGGATGTGTGTTCAAGGTGGGTCGCTACCAGGGAACGGATGAACTCGGTGGACATCACTGATCCATACTACAGGACGAGTGGAGCATTCTTTACAATCCAACTGCGAACTTGAACAGTTTCGACCAAACTGATCTTAGCGGTGCTACAATTGGTAACTTGTCATATTAAGTACTGCTATCCCCTCGTATGTCAAATTAACAGCAAATCCGGTCAACATTGCCTTTGTAGTGGTCGTGAAGAATGTCCATTTGAAGACTATTTTTTGGGGATTAGCTACTAGAATGACTGGCTCGATATCCGTGCCAGTCTTTCCATTGGTAAATATTCAATAATAGACTGCTATTCGCCTGCAAATGGATACTGATTAAGCAAATATTTAGATTTCCTTGACAATTAACTGTTTTGTTGTCAAGCTGACAAATTCAGCCTCTTTTTTTAGTAATATACATTTGCAGGACAAGAGAATGCTATCTTTGTATATTCCTGTGGTAAAATAAAAAAATAGACTTACCTCGAGCGGTGATTGGTATATGAATGATAGATAGATAAGACCCTGCCATAGGATCCGTGATCATTGTTTGGGGAACTGATTTTGAACATTGTCTCCATGTCACAAAAATGAGTTATGATATACATCTAACAAATTTGGGGAATGTCCACTAGCGGGCGGTTTCTGAAATGATCGTTTGTAATATAGGTGTTCTTGCTGTAGACTATGTAATTATCATATCAAGTTGAAGCTATTTAAAATACATTGGTAAAACGTCGAGTTCAATTACGTGTTATCTATATTTGGTAGTGGCATGGCAAGTTTAAGAATATGTCAAATCAAATAAACTGTGACGATCGGTATTATTTTACGAGAAAGTTTGCCATGCTGAATATCACAATAAACCGTATGGAAATGTATATTCAGAAAATGTTTTTACTTTTATTTTCCTACATTCGCTTTTCGATGGCTTGTTATTCATTGTGAAATCTACAAGAAAATGTGCATACTTTGTTATTCCAAACATATTCAAACAAAATTGCACACAGAACCTATGGCAGTGTCTTCTACTATTTAGTATTGTTTTATACAAGAATGTCAACCTAAAGCAAACCACTCGGGATTGACATAAATCATAGATTATTTGACCAATTTCTAACCTTTCTTGAAATGAATCTGTTTAGAACACGTTGGTATATTAGGGATTGATGATATTCAATTAAATTAATTTCAAATATTCAAAAGAATATGCATAACGTCAATCTTATCGTGTGTGAAATATCTGAATTATCATTGGCAGATGTGTTTAACTCGATATAGTCCTTCTTAAATGCTTAATAGCCCGCCAGGTTGTGTAAATCGTATGGCTTTATCAATGAACATGTATTGCTCAGATTAGTTCCAAATGATGAGTGTTACACATGCATCAATCAGGCGCTAAATCGTTCACACGCTCGCCCACCCACCCGCCAGCCCGACCGCCCGATCAGCCATCCACCCATACACCCACCCAGGCTGGGATTTTAATATGGGATCCAGCGCTTGGATAAAGAGCTGAAGAATATGTCGTCAATGCGCGTAGAGGAATACCCTGGAACGAGAAAGAAAACCAAATGGCAAAGAAAGGTAGATCCCCAAAACAGATCAGCAATCCCGTCTCATTTAGAGAAGCTAAGGCTATGTTGCAGAGCAGATTCAAGATGGGATGGACTACACTGAACAGAGAACATAGACCATACGATGCTGCACTGCATCAACTTGTTAGGAACCAACAGACCCTCGTTTTCCATCTGAGATCGAGGCATAGTGGCTTGCCGGCCCACCTAAAGCACATTGGATTAGCGGGCTCAGAGACCTTCTAGTGTGGAAATGACGTCTATGCGGGAATGCACAATAGATGAATCCAGTTTCTCAGTCAATCATATCACGTATCAAATACGCCATGAGTCGCCTGACGTCATAATCAACTACGTCACGAGTGACGATATTTAGCACGTCATAAACGCTTAATAGTGGTATTAATAGTTGTATGAATTGCATGCCGAGTATTTAACAAAAATTCTGCAGAAACTTTGAAACTTATTTGACTGGGCGTTGTTGCTGCCATATAGTGCAACAGCACGCAGTCAAATTAGTTTCAAAATATTCAACACGTTATCTGTATAATTTTTCTGGAAATTGAGACGCACGGACCGCAAGGATTGATCGAACCCAACATAAGCAAAGCGTGGGTGGGAGTTAGCTAGAGATGAGCGGGGCATAGCTAAAACTGGATTCATCCATTCTTCAGTGCTTCGAGATATCACGATCTCTACGATGCTGAAATAAAAAATTAGATCGGAAATCATGAACAATTCACTAACCGGTGAAAAACTGGCAATTAGTTTGATCTACGTCAACAACAGCGTCCCGCTGACAACAGCAACACGCTGCCAAATTAGTTTAGACATATTCAACATCATCAATGATTTGTGGTTTGTGGTCTGTGAATGTTCAAAGCGTTAATAACTAATCACGTTTATAATTACTCCATCCGCTAGGGTATGACAAAATTACTTTAAAGAAAAACTCACCTACTTTATACTAACCACCCAGGCGATAGAATTACATCCATGGCATTTTAGCCTTTTATCATGCCAACAACGAAAGATATTCAGGCTTTAGTAGATAAATCTTGATACATTTCTACAGCTTTTTATGGCGGTCATGATTTACCTGTCAACCAATTAAAAAAAGCACAACGCGTCTGTCTCAGTTTATGCGCTTATTCATAGAGGTGCCATCTATCATTAAGACAATGTGGTATAAAAGCAATCACACCGGTAAACCGTTGAATATTTTGAAACTAATTTGACCGGAAGTTTTTGCTGTCATAGGATTGAGGCTTTTGGTGGCGTTCGTGACAATTTACTCAATGCAAATAAATATGGAATGGGTGCGTACACAAGTTTTGCGAGTAGTCATTTTTTTTTCGAACGGGAAAACGGATTTCTTTGACCCACTTCAGAAGCTAAACCTCAATTAGACGATGCGCTGGATGAAAAAGATATAACCGCAAGCCTTACTACCGTGCCAGTTTTTATTAAGGCTACCTGTTCAGAGAGCCAATTATCAGGCTCGTATTAGGAGAAGAGACTTATTAGCCAAAGCTGATGTCCCTCACCTCCAAGGACCCGGAGGACAAATTAAAGATGGACAAGTATCCACCAAATAGCTGCCAAGCAGCCCAGCTCCTGACGAACTTCTAGAACCGCTCTCGTGCGATTGCAAGAAATTCACATTGGACGGGTGTTGCTGTCTTAAGACAGGTCTGAAGTGCATTGAAAAGTGTAAAGCACAGTGTGACAATGTGTTCTCTGAGAATGAGGAATTTGACAAGGATGTCCATCTAGTCATTAATACAGTCAAATCTGTTTGCCTCTAACTGACACTGCATAGGCCATAAAAGGCCATAGAGAGAGGCAGTTACTCGATGCGATAAAATTGCTATGGTAGATAACATTTGGTTAGAAATATAGTCTGGTTTTATTAAGGCTAGTGGTCTTCAATGGTAAAGATTTATCATTTTGTTCACGAACACAGATAGCTACCCATTATAGACAAGTTTTCCTGAATATTTTTCTGAAATATTGCACGGGAATTGATCTAGCTGTTTCAATTATAATTGAAATGTAATTACAACAAATCACTGTAAACTAGTCGTCAAACTTTAATGAAAGATTACGAAAAATAATTTTTAAAACGCAACAATAATGGTCAAAGGAAATTTTGCTATGCTTTACCATTGTCGCCATTTTGAATTTATCCACAATCACTCAATAATGTGGCTACCCGGGTACGTGCAATACATGCAGAATTTTATCGGCTATGGGGTTTCAAATTTAGCCGTGCCCCGCCCATCCCTAGTTAAGCCCCACACATGCTTCGCCTAAAAAGAGGAAGCCCAATTACGGCTTGGTGGAATGCTGTTTTTGCCAAGTATGTGGCTTCAGGCGATTACGACACTCTCTGTGATGCGGTTATTACAAGGCATGGAGGTATCTATATAGTCATATGTCTGAATAACCGCACCCAGAGTGTGCCACCACAATAAAGAATCACAACACTCACGCACAAACACACGCACGCACGCAAGCACTCACTCACTCACTCACTCACGCACGCACGCACGCGCGCGCCCACACACACACACCTGCAAGAAACGGGTATGCGCAACCGCACGCACGCACCTACGCACGCACGCACCTACGCACGCACGCACGCACGCACGCACGCACGCACGCACGCACGCACGCACGCACGCACGCACGCACGCACGCACGCACGCACGCACGCACGCACGCACGCACGCACGCAGACAGACAGGCACACACTCAGACATACCTACGTACGTACGTACGCGGGTGGACGGACGGGCGGGTCGGCGTATGGGCGGCCGGATGGATGTACCAATGTAGAGACACTTGTGCAATTTTTAACTTGTGGGGTGCTCCATTGTACAAAAGTTTTTTATGAGTAGCACTCTAAGACCACCCATATGTGTGGGGTTATCAGTACATAATAAGCGGGCTAAAAGTACCATAAGTGTGTGGTGCAATGGCCATGCCTACGGGGAATTTTGTTCACTATTGCCGGGTTCACTGGTCATATAATACGGGTTTAACGGCCATATCTTTTGTTCTCTCATGTCAGGTTCATTGGTCATATCCTGTGGGGTTTAACACTTATGTATATGAAAAATTGTGTTCAAAACTGCTGTTTAAGGGAAGTAACTCTTTAATGCTTTAACTCTTTACCAACAGAGTTACTGGTGGATGGACCACTACCAGTAGAACAATGAACAGGCATGCGGTGTATACTTAGAGCTGGTCAGTTGTAGGGTCTTGTTTATCTACACTAGGGTTGGGCGCATGTAAACGTGTACACGTTCAGACGGCATGTACACGGTTACAAAAATCGTAACCGTGTACACGGATATTTTTTGATAAAAATATATGTATATTTATGTGAAATAAGTCAGATGAAAATGCATATATTTTTTGACAAATTAATTCTCCGAATTTGCCGCCACACTCTATTTGTCACTGATTTCCGAATTAAACCTTTGATGCTCAAACACGGCTCCTACAGTGGCCTTGAGAAATGTCAATTTGCGGACCAAGAGGAGACAGGTTTTGACTCTTAATTTTTACCACTGGAATGACTGGCTCGATAACCGAGCCAGTCATTTCTATGGTACAGTTTCAAAAACAATCATCTCTTGGTCTGCTCATAGGGATTTTAATGAAACAATTCAAGTTTTCTTGAACAACTTTGAGAGTCAACAGGGTTAATGAATTATCCTCACGTAGCAGCGACGCCAGCACACATGTATTCTTTACATAACCGAAACCCCTTGTTAGGCCTGTTCGGTTAATCGATATTTAATCCATAGTCGATTATTTTACCCGGCGATTATATAATCGAGTATAAAATAAAATAATCGAAAAATCGAAAAAATCGATTTAATTGAGCAAAAACTCAATTATTTATTTTAATCAGGTATAATTTAGTGTTTAGTTTTGTAATACCGCTATCGGTGGTTTTGTATTCTTGCAAGGTAGTTGTATAAACAGCTATTCCTGACGTTCAAGCCTGCACCTCCCGAGTCATAATCCATGCACGCTAATATGTTTTATATGAAAGGAAGGATTTGTTTGCTACTGTTTAATACCACCCTCTGAAGGCTATAGGCTGAAGTGTTGGTGACCATTTTGAGAAAAAATGTAATAAATGAATTACTGTTTTTCATAGTAAATTCACAAAATTTCGATGCGAATTTTCACAAATTCTAACAATTGTTTTGGAACTAATTTGACATAAAACTGGTTGCTGCCTAAGGAAGCAACAACTTGTAGTCAAATGATTTTCAGAATATGCGACTTTTCTAATGCTGCGAAATAGGGAAACGTCGTAGATAGGCACTATGGGCGAAATCTATATCATAATAAAAATAATGCCATTTCGCGAAAGAATGCACAAAATTGACTCCACCGGCAATCAAATGATTATCAAAATATTCAGCTTTTCGAATGCTTGAAAATAGGGAAACATCGTAGTTAGGCGCTACGGGCGAGCTCTATATAATTAAAAGTTAATCTCTGTAATGTTAAAATGAAATTTGCGCCTTTTTACTGGTTTGAAAATCTCGGCATATGTGCCGGTTTCTTAAAACCATTATCCAATGGGAACGAGTGAACAATGGATTCCAAACTGACTTCATTATACTGGGCGGGGATGATCCTCACGTTCAGCCACTCAGAAGTCTGGTTGATATAGCTTGTCTTGCGGTTTTTCCATAGGCCTACTTAGTTGATGTAATCTAAACCTAACTAGGAACCAATTTACGAAATTGCGTATTCTGTTATTTTTAAACAAAATCAGGTATTTTTATTTATTTATTTATTTATTTATTTATTTATTTATTTAGTATTCTTAATTTTATGAAAGCTATGCTCTCTCTTTCCCTGCAAGAGTGGCTGGGTGACAGAGCCAGTCATTTCAGTGGTAATGTTTAAAAATAGTTTTCTCTTGGATTGCAAAATGGTCCCTGATCATGCAAAAGTTAGGATGTTCATTTTCGTTTTAATGTTAAAGCCGACCTAAACATCATCTAGTGGTCTTGAGAACTATTCATTTGAATGCCATAAAACACTCTTTTTGTAAATTCCAAGGATAGTTTTACAAAATATTTTTCTCTCGATCGGCAAATATACTTTAACGGAACAAAAATTTTATATTTCGTATTCGGTTAATCAAAATGAGTAGCACTTTGCGCCGCTGTTCACACAAGGCGGGTGTGGGTGGGGACGTGAGTTAATAAATTGTTATTTCATATTCCAACCCCACCATAGTACATCCCTCCATACTTAATAGGCTCAATAGATATCGTATTAATACTACATTTTTGAAGCAGAATGACACAAACGTGTACAGGTAGGTGTACTAACGTGTGCACATGTACTGGTATTGCTCCAAATGCATGCCCCCGATCTATACCTGAGTTACTGTGGTAAAACGTTTTATGTTATAAAGAACACACTTTTTCAGGAATTTGTTGCGCAAGGCAACAGTCATAATTTAGTTCAGTCTTTTATTGATATTGATTGATCACTATTCTGTGATTCTAGTAGGAAACCATACAGCTTCAATCCGTCCTTTTCATTTAACCACTGCGTCTTGTCCTTGGCAAAAATCCTTTCGTGAACAGAGTCTTGTTTTCTTGAGGTCATCTAGCAATATGCTTAACAGACTTATGCAATGACGTAATCTCCTGGCTTTGTATTTGCGGAGTCACAGAATGGAGCTGTCCAAGGCTCTCTGCACAAGTGTTTCTTCTAGCATTCTTAGCACATGGCCAAACATGAAAATCTTTGTGTCAGGCAACTTTACACCCCCCCCCCCCCGCTCCCCGCCACCACCCACCCACCCCCGCCCCACAGTGATTGCATAGTGCATCCGTCTTGATATGCATGTACTGATACGGGTGACATTGGGCACATCCACATATGACATCTTACATAATGTATTGCTTACATTTTGGGTAGGTTTCAATTTGCATGTTTGGTATACCATTATCGCGACATAGATAACCAGAGTGTTGTCGTGTGTGTAATTATTGCAATTCGTAATGGGATCCTCAGCGAGAAATAATGCTGTTTTAAATATGCTAGAATTTGATAATTAATGCTCATTTTAGAAACAATTTTGGTGTATATTATGCCCCAGCTTACAGCAATATTGGTTCCATATGCACATGTTAGGCCTTAGTGACAGACCACACGCTAATATGGTTCAATGCACATAGACAACATAGCACTTGTAATTGATGACTCCAATCTGCCGCTCCAACTTTTAATGATCAATTATTCCACATGTAGACATTGGCTGCTGGTAATCATAATTCACAGAGGATATGTTGTCATGTTGCTGGAAGGTCCGTCAATTGTATGAATTATATGTCTTTGATAGTTTTACTATTTAATAAACATTCATAATTTTGAAACTAATTTGATTCGGAACTATTGCAGTCATAGACAGTTTACATGTATTGTTACTATCATAGTAATGTCGACAAAGAAGACAATACGCCACATCCATCCAGTTCCAGGTATTTATCTAGAAAAAATTCTTTCGTAGTGGAAGCGAGTCTAGGGGTTATAGGAACCCACACATCCTATTATGATTGGGCCAATATGTTAATGCGGGATTAATCTGAAATGTATGACCTCAAAATGAAGCCAATGACAAATATCAAATTTGGTGATGATCAGATCAAGTTTGAAGCGCATTGGAAGCACTTAAATTTAAGGTAACTATATGGATCAAAATTGAATATCAGTAGATCGCGGATTAGGTTTTATAGCAACATGATAACCGTGGGTGAAGGCAATGAACTAGAATTCAAAGTTATTTAACTGATCACGAATCTAACGTGCTGTTGTGCGGATCGCTTATTATAGAAGATAAAGCTCACATGGCTCTGCTTTTTGGCCAAATTTGCTTAGCGATATCGATATACCTATAATCAAGGTATGATCACAGAAATGTATGACTAAGTCGATTGGACGTTGCTCCTGATTAGACGACCACAATAACACCGTCGATCTCTTTAACAGTGTTGATCTAAAACTAATTACCTAAGGTGCGCTTCAACTCAAATTTTAGCAATTAAGATTCAACGGCTCTGATCTTTATTTCAAAAGATGGAACTACTTAAACCACATTGCAAGAGCCAGAAAATCTACTTATCCGGGAAGGAACAATTTTGCTACTCAATGGTTGATGACCACATGTGTCACCTCAAAGTAGTAGTAGTAGTAGTAGTAGTAGTAGTAGTAGTAGTAGTAGTAGTAGTAGTCTTTCAAAATAATTTCCTGCACACTTTACAAGATCCTAGATAATAACAGGAAATTTCATAGTTTCTGCTAAGTGTGGCTGAAATTGCCATAGAGGTTAATGAGTAATACTCTTGGATAAGCCTTCCACAAAACTGTCGGAAAATCCCACATGTCCGCCAGAAAAACTGATGAATCAAGTTCCTGCATAGAATTAAAGAAGGATGCTACCCTATAGCATTTAAAAAAATCCACAACCAATCGTCTGCATTTGAGCAAACTTGTATCTCTATGATGTAAGGATGGTTCCTGGCAAATTTAGTTGAGAACGATCAAGTGGTTTCAGAAATTGAAGGTGTTTTAAAGAAATAATGCAAAACCCAAGCTGATCGCAGGTCAAGTTCTCCCAGGATGAATGCTTCTGTGCATCCGACATGCAACTGTCAATTTGCATAGCTGATTTCTCGCTAGCATTAAATGCAAGATTTCCACAAAGGCTAGTACAGGAAATCATGCAGATGAAATCGGTGCAGTCAAATATGATGTACTAAACTATTCGAGGTTCACACAAATCAAGAATATTTCCTTATTAACATGTAAGTCAACCTTGAAGCTGCATATTCACAACAAAACGTGTGAAAATAAAATTGTTCAAAGAGCTAAATTAGATGACGTAATGTAATGAAACGATATAAATCTTAACATATGATCGTTTACGTATGCATAGATTAATACAATGTTTTCTTTTGTGAAATTGAATTAAGGACTCATACGTCTATTTCAATTTCACAATTAAAAAATATATATATATATATGTACACGAGCTGAACCCCAATTATTCAGACAAATCACCGCAGAATTGATGACCATCTCAGCCGTGTCGTGAAAAACGGTACATTTCGTCCATCGCGTCCGTTTTTGTTTTTGAGTAGTAGTAGTAGTAGTAGTAGTAGTAGTAGTAGTAGTAGTAGTAGTAGTAGTAGTAGTAGTAGTAGTAGTAGTAGTAGTAGTAGTAGTAGTAGTTCCCACAGCCTCGCCGCCGTCATTATTATTATTATTATTATTATTATTATTATTATTATTATTATTATTATTTAGCCGATCCACGATGCGTCACGGTTTGAATCATCTCTTTACATGGAAACGATATTACAACCTCGCGCCATGCACGCGTGTACATTTTCTAGGTATATGATATATCCCAAATGACTAATTATAATTTTTGGTTGCTCTAACTATCAGCTAACTTTGCATAGGTTTTTTCGGTTGTATTGTTTCATTATTACTATTAGATTAAAAAAATAAACGTAACGCGCACACACACGAATAATGTGCACTTTTATTTACTAGTTGCTTGGCATATTGAGTTTCTATACTGTTATCTATGCAGACACGTGTATGTGTACATTATAATAACATTACATAATACATCTAACACACGCACTTCTTAGCTATTCTTAAATTTACCCTCGCCTCGCGTGCGTGCGTGCGTGCGTGCGAAGGTGCCTGTCTGCCCGGCCGCCCGGCCGCCCGCCCGTCCGCCTCTGTATGCCTGCCTGCCTGCCTACCTGTCTGTCTGTCTGTCTGTCTGTGTCGAAACACACTATTGATCCGATTTATCTGGGACTTGTCCCGGACAGGGAGCAGGGCCAGACATTTGTTATATTTCCCGAACCCGGATCCTGACCCGGACTTACATACTAGTTCCCAGACCAGGACCCGGACCCAGACCTCGTAAACCCACCAACACATCCACCCACTCAACCATGCGCTCAACGATCCACCCACCCATACATCATGTCAATAACCTAGAAATCCATATATAAGTCCGGTTCTTGGCCCAGGAGATAGATGTCCGGGTCCGCAAGCTGGAAATCCTAGGGAAATTGGAAGGCAACAAATACAAATAGTTAACAATGCAACTTATCTTGGAATCCAGAGAGACACACCCGTGGATAGTGAAAAGACGACACTGTGGGAACAATCTGAGAAAAACACGCCAGTTTCTGTATCACTTGCGAGGAGCTTGTATGCATCTAAAGAAGGGTGTCCAGCTTAAGCGTTAGCAAACATGCTGGTGGCATATGTACTACATGTACTGACATATGGTATAGGAATGACCTTTTACAGTGTTAGCTATGCTCCGCCCATATCTAGCTAAGCTCCACCCACGCTTCGCATGTGTTGCGATCGTTCGATCCTTAAACTCCTGACTATCGATTTCCAGAAAACTCTAAAGGTAATCCGCTGAATATTTTGAACCTAATTTGAGCAACAGCGCCAAGTCAAATTGGTTTCAACATTTTCGACAGAAAGTTTATTAAATAATAAAGACATACAATTCGTACAACGTGTCGGACTATTACGCGTTTAAGACGGGCTAAATCAAACCATCCATGCCGTAATTGATTATGACGGAATCCTACGCATCATGTAGTTATTTATGACGTGATAAGATGGATGGATAAACTAGAAAGTTCAATTGTACTTCCAACTAAATAAGTAGGATTATCTAGAAAAGGTGTTTAGAAAAATTCTCGGCGATCTACTTATTCTTCAGTCAACAATAGCCTCGTTACGTGGAGTTGAAGCTGAAGCGATTACCCGCAAGTTATTGGCAACTCTCTCAGGCCCGATTTATAAGTCGAACTTCTCTTATGACGTGCCGGCTAAATCCGCCTGAAATGATAGAGTCCTCTATATAAATCAATCAATCATTATTAGCGCGGCACGACAGAAAGTTCGACTTGTAAAACGGGCCTAAGCTTGTTTAGACAGTATGTGCCGAATTAAGGATACAACGGGCGTGTTAAGTGATGAAGTATTTCCGGGTTCATTTCGATTGTTAAATACACAAAACAATGTTTTTTGTTTAACAACACATGATGACGTCCGGGATGCGAATCACGCGCAGTGACGTCATACTTAACACGCTCATTGAGTATGAAGTTACTATAGCGGCAACAGCGCCCAGTCAAATTCGTTTCAAAATATTCAACAGCAACTTTATTAAATATTACAGACATACAATTCGTACAACAACGTTAATCCCGTCACCAAGTAAGCGTTGTGACGGACCTATCTACGTCACTGATGATGTCATTGATTATGACGCTATCATACACGTCACATGCTTGATTATGATGTCATATGATAGATGGATAAACTAGAAAGCTTCATTGTCACATGCAGCTATAACCATCAATGAGAGAATATGCGTTAAAGATTTCGTTCAAATATCCACATCCAGTACTAGCATCGACGAGCAATAGCTTCAGTTGTGTCGACAGAGCAGTCGTGCGGAATGGAGGTATCCAGTTTTAGCTATGCCCCGCCCATCTTTATCTAATCGCCACCCACACTTCGCCTGTGTTGGAATCGACCGATCACTGAACTGCCTGACAATCAATTTCCAGAAAACTATGCAGTATAGCTGTCGAATATTTTGAAATTAATTTGAATGGGTGCGGTTGCTGTATGGCAACAGCGGTCAGTCAAATTAGTTTCAAAATATTCAACGGTATATTTATTAAATAGTAAAGACATACAATTCGTACAACAGCACTTAGCCCGTCACCAATTAGGCGTTCGTGACGAACCTCTCCACGTCATTCATGATGCCATTGATTATGACGTCATCCTACACTTCAAGTACTTGATTATAATGTCATATGATGGATGGATAAACTGGAAAGGTCCATTGTCATATGAACCTATAACCATCAACGGCGGCCATTAATTCTCCATAACTGGCCGTCGCCCGGTCCCTGACGTCACGTGTTGTGTGGCCGTGTAAACAGCTGCTTCGTGTGTCCAATGAGAATATTAGTTATACGAGTGTTTTTTACAACCCTTATGCCATATTATAGTCATTAAAATGTTATATATGTCATCACGACGACACTAGGGCCAAGATCGGATATGTTGTCGGGCAAAGAGGGATCCCTCGACGACATATCCGAGCAACGGACTGAACGGAGACTATAATCGAACAACGGCGTCACGTGATACAAATTCTTATCACGTTGTACAAATTCTACTCGATTAATACTGCTTCAAGCGAGAGTAAATGTGTACGCACGTGGTACTTCCGGTCGGCGCACTGCGACAACATGTCCGAATTCAACCTAGAATATTAGTCTATAAATAAATTGTCGTCTTTCAGCATGGCGAGCTGTCAAATACTGAAATCAACATACTGATATGAAATGGATTACCCCTAACATTCATTATAGTAGAACGGCTTCTACATAGAGAATACTGGCAACATTTTGGTTTAACCATTTAGCACTCATATCAGCCAAAAAGGGGTTTGCAGTGGTCTTCAGAAATGCCAATTTGGAGACAAAGAGAAGACTATTTTTGAAAATTTACCACGATCATCGAGCCAGTCATTCCAGTAGTAAATTTTCAAAAATAGTCTTCTCTCGGTCTGCACATTGACATTTTCTTAAACAATTTCGAGGGTTAAAGGACGGGTTAAACAGAATTTATTATTTGGTCAAATGTGAGCACGATAAGACATGGGTCTTATACAACGATACAATACTAATGGCAGAATACCATAAGGAACAACAAAATGCATTAGATACATTAAACCAGTATTGCATAACATGGAAACCTTACGTAAATGTATCAAAAACTAAAGTACTACTATTCTCGAGAGGTAATATCAGAAAACTACCACTATTTAAGATGGGCAACGGAGCTGTGGAGATCTCCCATGATTATGTATATGTGGGCGTTACATTTATATATAATGGAAAGTTCACCAGAGCCATCAAACATAACTATGATAAAGTCAGAGCCATGTATTCACTACTGACAAGAGCTAAAAGCCTTCATCTGCCTATTGATATACAACTAGATCTCCTCCACACCATGATCGCTCCTATTCTTCTCTATGGGTGTGAAATTTGGGGTTTTGAAAATATTAACCATGTCGGAAAACTTCACAAGCGGTTTTGTAAAATTCTCTTGAGTGTAAAAATTACTACCCATACAGCGATGGTCTATGGTGAACTCAGCTAGTATCATCTACGTATAGCGATAGCCAAAAGAATGGTACTATTTTGGGTAAAACTAATAACAGGCAGGGAATCCAAAATTTCATATAAACTGTATAGATTACTTCATAATCTTTGATCAAATAACACATATTAGTGGCCATGGATGCTGCATATTGTATAAGTGTTAGATAATACCGGCCTGTCGATGGTATGGACAAATCAATACCCGTACCATACAGACTGGCTAAAATCAGTATTAAATCAACAGCTCTCAGATTTTTTAAAGATTTTTTATTTACACCCAGGCCACATAATGGCATATGGGGAATATGAATTTACAGAAATTATAAATGTTATGGCGATCAGACATTATATATCAATTCATAATTACATATTTTGGTATTTATCTAGTTATATAACCACTGTTTGTGCTTTCGGTAGTAGTAGTAGTAGTAGTAGTAGTAGTAGTAGTAGTAGTAGTTGTTGTTGTAGTAGTAGTAGTAGTAGTAGTAGTAGTAGTAGTAGTAGTAGTAGTAATAATAGTAATAGTGGTAGTAACTATACAGTATTCATACTACCACCCGTCATCATCATCATCATCATCATCACCATCATCAGCAACATCTCATTCATCAGTTTATGACCATTACTATCATCACTTTTATTTTATATCATTGAAAAACATAAACACCTATACGATTTAATTATGTATATAACATATGCAACCACCATTATATGATATGTATGTTTCATGTATATATGTTTCGTACACTTCTGAAGAAGCTACCGAATAAACTTGAAATTGAAATTGACTGTCGCATTAAAAAACTAATGAACTGGTCCATGTTACATGTTTTTGTTCAATGACTACTTGTGGCCTCTCTGAGGTTATCACTTGAATGCATGTAATATCGATGTTATATTGTTCACAGTCGGCCCCTAAGTTATGCAACTTTGATGATGCAGTCAGACCACGTCCTTCCACCTGGCTTTGGCAAGCTTATGTCTGAAGATGTCTAACCCAGTTTGTAGTTTGAAGAGGGTGAGACAGAATCAGACTTGACTTTGTATGCGGATGTGAGCCCGCAATCATTGATGACTTTGTATGCGGATGTGAGCCCGCAATCCTTGATGACTTTGTATGCGGATGTGAGCCCGCAATCCTTGATGACTTTGTATGCGGATGTGAGCCTGCAATCCTTGATGACTTTGTTTCCCAACAAATTTCTTACTTACGGGGAAAATCGGCGTGGATGTGTCATCTTTCTCCAACCACATGCATTTCAGAAAGTATTTGGCACCACGTATTATAGGTATAAATTGAACATCAGAGAAAAAAGTGAGTGTGAGCGTGCGTGCGTGCGTGCGTGCGTGCGTACGTACGTGCGTGCCTGAGTGCGTGCGTGCGTGCGTGCGTGCGTGCGTGCGTGCGTGTGTGTGTGTGTGTGAGAGAGAGAGCCTCAACAACCATGAGTATTCATCATTGTGTGATGTGTCATGTTTCGGGTTTCTTTATTTACACCCAGGTTATAATATGGCATATAAGGGTCACTATATAGCATATGCGGATAACAGACTATAAATATTAATTTCACCCCTCTTGTATCAACTTGGCCCTTTAATGGTCAAGTTGGTAAAAAAAACCGACCTCTGCAGGCTAAGAGAAGCATATTTTTTGAAAACTTACTCTGTAATGGCTGGCTCGGTAACCGAGCCAGTCATTCCAGTGCTAAATTTTCAAAAAATACTCTTCTTGGTCTGCAATTTGACACTGGCTAAGCAGAAATTTGAATTTTCTTGACGATTATACTTTTGATGAATGTCCATTTGAAGGATAACAGAAATGTACTTTTTTTGTAAATTTTCGTTATAAATTTACAAAAGTACTCATTTTGGCTGCAGACATCAAAATGTACTTGAAAGGTATTGGCAATTAAATGGTTAATTGAAATAAATAGTCTTTAATGCGCTGTTGACACAAGAGGGGTTAAGCCTGACATTAGACGCTCTTCCAAAACAGAATCTAGCTGTGTGCAGGGTCAGAGTTTTATTTATTCATTTATATATTTAATACGCCCATGCCACAAAGTATATATTGTCGCGGTAGAGAAGTAGATATAAATATTAATATTATTCACCATCCTAATTCTAATTTGGTATGTATTTATCTATCATAAATAGCATCAATATAAAGGGTACACACTACGTATGGTAGGCGCTTCTCATGTTTTCATGTTTTCGTGCCCTGGCTCCAGGACTGTATGGCCATTACGAGCAATCATGCGTATCTAAACTTGTTACATCCACTCAACCTTTGTGTGTAGTTTTATGAACTGAGTATACAACACAACATTTCTGCTCGTCGTGGTATACGCATTAGATAAAGAATGCTTCATTTCTGTAGAAAATCCGTTTACCTGGCCTATTTTCTTTGAATTAAAACACTTATCCAAGGTGTATCCCTTAGAAGGTTGCATTCGTATTTATCCCAGACATGCCTAAAATGCAATAAAATGACATATTTTTTTACTGATCGTTAATTGGACAACTATTCATGTACGTAAATTGTATCCCTTTGAACTTACATAATCTCAATTTGTCGGTAACTGTGCATGTAATTTGTTTAATATTTTGAATTTAATTCCTAAGGAATCTTTTGCAACAACAGCTCCTAGTAAATTTAGATTCGAAATATTTGAAATATATATTTATTAAATTGTAAACAATTTTGTTTTTAATTTGACACCTATCTTTGAATTCTCATAATCCCAATTGCAGGGTAACCATAGATGTAAGTCGTGGAATATTTTGGAACTATTTTGATAGGGAGTTGTTTCTGCCATAGGCAGCAACAGCTCTCCGTCAAATTAGTTTTAAAATATTTAACAGAATACATATTAAAATGAAACTGAGTTTGAAACTGAATTTCGGATGCAAATGGTTGATGCATTTCATTATGTGACATGGTAATGCCAGGGTAAGAGTCTGCAGGATGTTTTTTGTGGATTGGTAAACACGGGTTAGAATTTTGTTTATCCATGATACGGCCTGGTATTGAGGCATTGAGCAAGTACAGGCCCAGAAACACGCATTATGTGGAATACAGAGATGATATTTAACCCCATCCTGTGCCAACAGCGCATTAAATAAACTATGTATTTCAATTAACCATATAATTGTCAATACTTTTCAAGGAAATTTTGAATTTTGCAGCCCCCAAAAAGTTTTTTTTGCAAATTTATAACGAAGATTTATAATAAAAAAAAAAGAAAAAGATTTCTGTTATCCTTCAAATGGACATTCATCAAAAGTGTAATGGTCTAGAAAATTCACATTTCTGCTTATCCAGTGTCCAAGTGCAGACCAAGAAGAGTATTTTTGAAAATTCACCACTGGAATGACTGGCTCGGTTACCGAGCAAGTCATTCCAGTGGTAAATTTTCAAAAAATTTCTTCTCTTAACTTGCAAACGGATATTTCTCAAGATCACTGCAGTTATCGTTTTTTTATCAACTTGTCTATTAAAGGGTTAACTTGACACAAGACCGGTATCCCTGCTAATGGCTCGTATTGACCAAGTACTGGGCCAGAAACATGCGTTATCTGGAATACAGAGATGGCGTTTTATCCGGAACACCAGCAAAAAAGGAGTGTGCATTCAAACACGAACATGGTTAACATTTTGGACTCGAAAGGACAAATTCAAAAATGATTTATTATTTAATAAATTTTATGTTGAATATTTAGAAACTAATTTCACTGGGAGCTGTTGCTGCCTATGGTAGCAACACGTTCCAGTCAAATTAGTTAGCAATTATTCAATAACTGACCTGTACACTTGTATTCAAACTAAGATTTCTGGAATTCAAATTTCAAAGGGTTTTATTTTGAGAAATATTTTCTATAGCTAATGTATAATATAACGGTTTATTCTATCAAGGACGGAGATATAGTTAGACGTATTTCACAAAACGTCAAAACCAGTCTGCCAAGATGCAAAGAAAAAATCACTATGTAGTTAATACCAAGGACGCCAATGGTGGACCGGACGTGAGTATTGTAACTTGAATTGGGGTTCACCCCATGAATCCCATACTACCAACCACAGCTCAGATATTTACTAAATTTGGGATTGTTAACACATTCCACTATATTATTTAAGTTAGAAACGAACACGAGCAGGTTGCACGCCCGCCATTCAGTGTTTCCCCATTGTTAAAGGATTTCGTATTTTCCGGATTGTTTGGATTTTGTCGTATCAGGTCCAAAATTGTCGATTCTTAGTGAATGGTTACACCCTTTCCTGTGTTAAAATCGTAGCCAAATCGGACTAGTAGTTTCCGAGATATTCACAGATTCAGAATTTGATCCGATTCAGATCCATCTTTTTTCCTTCATGATCATGGTTCAAAGTCGACTGCGAAGAATCTGAGTTCGAAATTCAAGGTGATTTTACATGTAAAAATCAGTTGAATATTTCGAACCTAATTTGATTTGGAACTGTTGCTGCCTGAAGTAGAATTAGTTTCAAAATATTGTACAGATTATATATTACATATTCATCATAGACATACAATGGACATTTCCAGTTTTAGCTTTGCCCTGCTCATCACTAGCTAAGCTCCACCTGACATTAAATGCATTTGAATATTATTGCTAGTTGTGAAAACTAAAAGTAAATACAGACAAAACAAAGATACTACCAAAGCATATTGTAACAAACTTTCATTCTATCTAAATACTAAGACATTAGAAATTGTATACAACTATAAATACCTAGGCATACATTTTTCGTACAATGGACGCCTACTTTTAGCGGAGAAAAGCTTATTTGAACAAGGCCGAAAAGCAACGCCCGCTTTACATCGACGAGCTAAACAATTAGATATACCCATTGATTGCCAAATAAAACTCTACCACCAAATGATAGAACCGATCCTCCTTTATGGCTGTGAAATTATTGGAATCGAAAAATATCATTTAATCGCAAAAGCACATCTCGCATTTCTAAGACACCTTTTAAAATTAAGCGAAGCACACCTAAATTCATGACATATGGGGAACTAGGGGAACTGCAAATAAAGATATTAATAGAAAAGCGCATGATCATATACTGGATAAGGCGTATCTCAGGAAAGCAAAATAAACTAGCACTACAAATATATAATTGCATGTTAAAAGATTTTAATGAAAACCGAAAACTATACAAATGGCTAACACGCATTAAAACCATTCTAGATAATACAGGGCGCACGCACGCACGTACGCGCGCACGGCACGCGCGCACTCGCACACTCTCACGCGCACGCACGCACGCACGCACGCACGCACGCACGCACGCACGCACGCACGCACGCACGCACGCACGCACGCACGCACGCACGCACGCACGCACGCACGCACGCACGCACGCACGCACGCACGCACGCACGCAGGACTAGTTTATGCAAACGTGACTCGCCCAAATGCAGGAATCGTGGAATGGTAAGATGTATAGTATAGGACCGGTAACCATTCATTACCAATGGGAAAGGGATGGTGGGAAGGAATAGTAAGAGAAGAAAGGAAATTGGAGATGAGTTTCATTACATTTTTATTTGCAACTTTTTTCATACATTACGATTAGAAACACTACCTAAATACTCAAATCAAATCAAATCCACCAACACTTCGCCATGTTGGGATTGCTTGCGCCCCAAATGCCCTGACTAACACTTTCCTGAAAACTATACAGCTAAGTTGGTGAATATTTGTAATTAATTTGACTGGGTGCTGTTGCTGCCATGGACAAATTAGTTTCAAAATATTCATCAAGATATTCATCAAATAGTAAAAACATGCAATTCCTGCAACAACGCATAGTCCGTCTTCAACTATGCATTCGTGACGTACATATCTACGTCATTCATGACGTCATAATGGCGTCATTGATTGTGATGTCTTTATATACGTCACGTAGTTGATTATGATGTCATATGATGGATGGATACAGTGGAAATGTGAATTCTGATGAGTACTAGCGATGGCCTTTAAGGCGCCAGATATTTGAGTATCAGGTCCGATCTCCCAATAACTATTGTATTTCAGGAAGTACGCAGTGACAAGCAACATGGTAGTGGACCGGGTAACGTTAACCCCCCAACAACATCATCGAACCATGACGATGTACAGAAATCGCCGCCAGCACTGATCGTTGATAGTACCATGTTGCTTGACAAGGACACGCTTTGTGGATTCATGTGTCTTAAACCCGCATGTCTTCAGCCATTCGCGAGCATGCCTCTCTTCACGTTTCTGTACGGTCTCTCCATGTTGCTAACTATGGGCGTGATCATGTATGTCATAACGCAGATCACGACGCTGGAAAAACAGCTTGGTATCAGCAGTGCAGACGCTGGCGTTTTGTTGGCAGCTAATGATATCGGGTTCCTGGTTACAAGTATGGTGTTTCAATCAACGCGTGCAATAATACGAATGAGATGTTCTGCCCCTCTGTAAAATCTCTCTCAGCGTGCCGCTCTCCTCACCTCACTCATTCTACCGCCCCTTCCGCTCCCTGTCCCCCATGCCTCTTTTACCCTTTCCCCACGCGTCACTCACTCACTCACTCACTCACTCACTCACTCACTCACTCACTCACTCACCCACCCACCCACCCACCCACACACACACCCACCCACCCACCCACCCACCCACCCACCCACACACACACACACACACCCCCACGCACGCACGCACCCACCCACCCACCCACCCACCCACCCACCCACTCACCCACCCACCCACCTACCCACCCACCCACCCACCCACCCACCCACCCACACACACACACACCCACGCACGCACACACCCACCCACCCACCCACCCACCCACCCACCCACTCACCCACCCACCCACCCACCTACCCACTCGCTCGCTCGCTCGCTCGCACACACGCTCGCTCGCTCGCTCACTCACTCACTCACTCAATCACTCACTCACTCACTCACTCACTTACTCACCCACCCACCCACCCACCCACCCACCCACCCACCCACCCACCCACCCACCCACTCACTCACTCACTCACAAACTCACTCACTAACCCACCCACTCACCGACCCAACCATCCAGCAAACCACCCAGCCACCCAGCCACCAAGCCACCCACCCACCCACCCACCCACGCACTCAATACACCCACTGAATGACTGACTGACTGACTGACTGACTGACTGACTGACTGACTGACTGACTGACTGACTGACTGAATGACTGACCCATGCCTCTTTCACCCTTTCCCCACGCGTCACTCACTCACTCACTCACTCACTCACTCACTCACTCACTCACTCACTCACTCACTCACTCACTCACTCACTCACCCACCCACCCACCCACCCACCTACCCACCCGCCCACCCGCCCACCCACCCACCCACCCACCCACTCACCCATCCACCAACCCACCCACCCACCCACCTACCCACTCGCTCGCTCGATCGCACACCCGCTCGCTCGCTCGCTCGCTCGCCCGCCCGCCCACCCACCCACCCACCCACCCACACACACACACACACACACCCACCCACCCACCCACCCACCCACCCACCCACTCACTCACTCACTCACTCACAAACTCACACACTAACCCACCAACTCACCCACCCAACCATCCAGCAAACCACCCACCTACCAGCCACCGAGCCACCCACCCACCCACCCACGCACTCAATACACCCACTGACTGACTGACTGACTGACTGACTGACGGCATCCAGTCAAATTTGTTTCAAAATATTCAACAATATGTGTATTAAATCGTAAAGACATATAATTCGTACAACAATGCTTAGTCCGTCAGCAATTATGCTTTTGTGACGAACATAGCACCGTCATTCCTGACGCCATTGATTGTTACGTCGACCTACAAGTCACGTAGTTGATTATGACGTCATGTGATTGATGGATAGACTGGAATCCTCCATTGCTTTTGCAATTCTGTATTTGCAGTCCTGTTCTGGAGTCATTTCACACGCAGAGGGAACAAACCACTTATTCTCGGTCTAGCAGCCATGATCTTCGGCTCGGCGTCAATTTTGTGTTCTTTGCCACATTTTATGCTGTCATCAAAACACAGTCCAGCCATAGCCGCAGATGGGTCTGGTGGAATGAGCGGTGTATTTGGTCTTCTCTGTGGATCTGAAATGATGACGATTGCAATAAACCTTACGTCACGAAATGACACGTCCCTATCCAGGGGTGTACTGGAATATGTAAGTTTGTTAGTTTATGAATTGTATGCTTACTATGAACAATTGGGAGTACCATAGTGGGGAAGTGTGCGTGGAGTTGACAGATCTGATAGACAGAGTAATAACCACCCTCGCCCCACACCGCACCACCCCAACCGCACCCCACCCGGAGATGTTTGCGGGCGGAGACTGGGCCCCGAACCTGGAGTATGAGTTCATGTGTGCTCTTCCCCAGCGAAGTTGCTGAACAAGAGTATCCCGCGAATGCCATGCCATGCCATGCCATTCTCACACTAACGGGGCATGCGGCTGTACGCGGATGGCGTACGTGTCACCTGCACTTAAAGCGCTGCTAATCTCATCTAAAATGTTGTATTGTACTGATAGATTATGTTTTCTAGATTCCATATCATTCATACCCTGTCACATTCCCTTATCTGTATCACAATTATCTGCTTTGTAATATCACGTAAATGTTGAACCGTCACCGCCACCATTTTGTCTCCTCATACGAGCGAATGCGTGACTGAGTGTACATAAATACATTACAATCTTTATTATGTAATACTGATCTCGTTGAATATTTCAAAACTAATTTGACTGGAAGTTTCCAGCTTCCAGTGAAATTAGTTTTAAAATTTTCAACAGCTCACTTGTATGATTGATTTTATATCCTATTGCCAAACTATAGCTCTACCACTGAGTGTATATACCTAGGAAGACACGCTATACATTTTCTGATTGGCTGAAAAGAAACTCGTGACAGCCATCATAGACTGTAGAAATGTATCAAGATTTAGTTACTAAAGCCTGAATAGCTTTCATTGTCGTTGTGATCAAAAGATAAAATATCAGGAATGGATTATGGGGGGCAACTTCTATCACCTGAATGGTTAGTATAAGATAAGGTGAGATTTTAAAACTGCGCCAAATGAGGCCAGTAATTAATTAAATTAAATGGCGTTTCCTTGAAACGGCGTTGTAAGAGATGAGAGTACAGTTTTCTGATATAAAATTAACCGAGGATTCCGAATCTGAAAACCGTTTTGGAATAGGCTGAGTATTTACTGAGTTGTTTAGGATTGAATCTTTCCGCCCATCATGCTTTGGAGATATTTTGGGAGAATGCCCTTGACGCGACAGACGGGGGCTACGTGACCGGATTCATGCTCCATCCCAGGCGTGCTGATTGCACCCTCAAGAATTAAAGGCGTCTGATATATAAAGGGATGCTTCGCCAACTCTACGTGTTTTCGAAGAGGTAGTAACTCCGGCATTAACGAACAGAGCTACAGAGCTGTGAACCCGGTGACATCGGGATCGCGTCTCTGTTCGGCCAACTGACGATCGCTGGAAACATAGGCAATCTCCTTCACTCCTCGTTGCCTCTCTTCTCCCAGGAGTATAAATGGGTACCAGTGTATACACTGTGGAAGTTACCAATAATAGACTAAAATAAAACCAGTCTAGATATAGCGTGAATGGGACCCGGATGCAGGGACTCGATAGACCAATAACTTCTTCCACGTCATTTTTCTTGCTCCTGTGCGCAAAGTTAATGGTTACTTCAGTTATTTTGTCTTATTAAGTTATTCAACCCAAATTGGAATATATATAGACTGTAACGACACATTTTCCTCTGTGGACAAATTCCCGACTAGGGATAGTTTTGAGGGTCCACGAATAGTTCAAATACTGAATTCCAAATTGACGTTTGTTAGACGTACCGCCGCCTACTACGGGTGATTACACCGGAGCACTATGTGACGGGCAGAACATTGCAACCGCTTAGACAGAAGTGGTTCTTCCCCAGCAGGACGGGATATAGTTTGATAAATACGTTCAACTTTAATTCCGGGTGAGGGACACGTTGGCCATTCCATATTGGTTGAGTAGTGTTGTACTGATATTGGGGTAATTTAAGCAATTTATTAGTCAGGGGGTTCTTGAAAAAGGCAGCCATAACTTATAGTAAGTTCTTTGTACTATTAAAGCGTTTTGCATATTGTGATAGCGCTCTCGTTGCTTTTCTCGGAATGAACTTGTTGGACCACCTGGTTACCGCTCTTTCCATATAGATTGTTCTTACTGAAGCATTCGTTTCCATGGTATAAGTTGTGTGGACTTGTTTGGAACCGGATGTGTTTCGTCGGATTGAGTCTCTCCGTGCTATGTGCACAGGTCGGCTGTTTCCCGTCCAATGGTTCTCTGGAGTGAATATGCTACTACTGGAAAATCGGAAATTCTGTTCAAGGTCTCCACACTCAATTGGCCTCTCTAGTTTTAGGTATGCCCCGCCCATCTGTATCTAAGTTCCACCCACATTTCGTCGTGTTGGGATTGATCGATCCGCGAATGGCCTAACTATCAATTTCCTGAAAACTATACAGGTAAGCCGTTGAATATTTTGTAACTAATTAGACTTGGTGCTATTGGTGCTTATGGCAGCAACAGCGCCCAGTCAAATTAGTTTCAAAATATTCAACAGCGTATTTATTAAATAGTAAAGACATACACTTCGTACAACAACGCATAGTCTGTCTTCAAATATGCGTTCGTGATGTGCGTAACGACGTCATTCATGGCGTCATTCATTATGATGTCATTCTACACGTCCGGTTGTTGTTTATGACGTCGTAGGATGGGTTGATAAAGTGGAAAGGTCTATTGTGGGAACCTGATTAGTCAATCATTTTAGAGAATCAGTTCTTCGTTGGTTCCTTCGTCATTCGTCACGAGGTTCAGTTAAGGAAATGGGTTACTTAAGTAGGTCAGAGCGGAACCGTATCCGTCGTCTGGGTATTGGCCAGGCCATGGCTGGTTTATTATTTATGTAACTCTGCCAGTATTTTCTATTGGTCACCCCGCATTATATTGATGTTAGATCGTGCTTGAGCACCTTTTCAGCGATTTCATCCCTCGCCACTTGTATTTTTACATACATCCCGTGCAGGCCATGCTTTTTGTTTAGCGCCAGACGACATTCCCAGTATTCTGTGGACATGTGCATATTACACAATTATTTACACGAGACTTATATAATAAAGTATACACGTGAGAGTAATTATCCAAATATCAGATAACTGTATCTAAAGCTGAATCCTCTATGGCTGACGGTATATGCCGAGGCAGACAGGCTAGGTTTTTCTGATTGGCTGAAACAGGTGTTGGGTGTTTTTTGGCTTCCTGAGTTGCTAATCGTTATTTATTATTATTATTATTATTATTATTATTATTATTATTATTATTATTTCTACTTTTATTTGGATTTCTGACACGGATATTATTCTAATGAAGTATTTTTTTTAGAGTTATTGGCATTCAAAATTCAATATTGTTTCTCCCGTCACCAAATGTATATCCACCGGTTTCCACCATTCTATGTCAATATATTACTGACACCTGTCGGTTTAAATGACCTATAATAATTTCAAACACCACTCATGGATTGTGTCGCGCAAGTTTCTGGATGGCCATGCGGCGTGGACCAGCGCCGGTGACGACAGCACATCGAGCTCCTTCGATTCGTCAAACCATGCTTTTCTCCTTCTCCCGAAGATTTTATTCTGTCATCATTAGGCTACCTACAACATCTCTTCTTCTCCTCCTCCTCCTCTTCTTCCTCCTCCTCCTCCTCATCATCCTCCTTCTTCTTCTTCTTCTCCTTCTACTGCTTCTTCTTCTTCTTCTTCTTCTTCTTCTTCTTCTTCTTCTTCATGATCATCATCTTCTTCTTCTTCTTCTTCTTCTTCTTCTTCTTCTTCTTCTTCTAGAGGAAGGACATGTTTGTTTCGCTGCGACTTTTTGCGGGATTTAACGTGTTTATTGAAAATAATCGTTGCTAATTTTCGTATATTTAAATTGTTTTTGGAAATGTGTGTAGCAATATTTTTGACTGTAATTATTGGATTAGTAATAAATTCGTTGTGTTTGTGAATGTGTATAGTTAGGTAGTAGGTTTGCGTATAGTAGCCATTACTATACCGGCCTTGTTTTGTGGTCAGTGTAGGACTCCTTAATTAACCTATTGTGTGGAGAAAATGTGGTCGCAGCCGGTCAGTTTTGCCAGTAAGGTCAAGATGACCAGAAGCGTGACGAATGCGGGCTTGTCCTCGGAGTATGAGCCGTTCACAGGAATTGACTGTTTAGACGGTGTGGCTATAGAGGCATATGTTAAAGGGGCGGCTTCTGTAGTGTCACCAGCTAATATCATTGCCGCGGTGTGGCACTATTTTTTAAACCCAAACTTAATGTTCATATTATTAATACTGTTAATGTTGTCCCGGTAGAATTTTACATGTTACTGCTAAAATAAATGATAGGTTTTTTATTTGATTAATATATATAATCCGACTGATTCATGTGAAAAAGTAAAATGTATTGATCTCCTGAATATTCACCTATCTACGTTAACAGAGATTTACCCAATAATTATCGGAGGTGATTTTAATTGTACACTCGATCATCAAATCGATAGGACCTCTGCTGCTGAGCCACACCCAATTGCTGCGCGCACGCTAGAAGCACTAATTAATCGCCGCAATCTTGTAGATGTGTTTAGATTTTTACACCCCGCGGCAAGGACGTTTACGTGGACCCGATCAGATGGTATCTCCTCTCGCCTCGATAGATTTTATATTTCTACCATTTTTAAGCAGTTCTTACGATCATCTACAACTGTACCATGCAGCGATTCTGACCACTCTATTGTTTGTTTCTCAGTTCAATTCAAAGCACCTAAGCGTAAAAGTGCTTACTGGTGCTTGAATACTGATTTGTTAAATGAGAAAGAATATTGTAATCTAATTATTGATTTTTGGGGGAAATGGCGGGAAAGAGCTCATCACTTTGAGAGCATCCAGGATTGGTGGGATATGGGAAAGAAACACATTTGTACATTATCTCAATGTTTTTCGCGCGACCGCGCGGATATTTTAAAAGAACAATGCTTGTGCTTGCAAACTGAGATAGAACAATTGTCCAATCAGGTCCCAATGAATGGCGGAACACGTGAAAAACTAAAAGAAACGGAAAGACATTTTGCAACTCTTTTGAAGCAGCAAACGAGGGGTGCGTGGGTGAGGTCACGCTTCCAACATGTTAACGACTCAGACAGCCCAACAAAATACTTTTTCGATCTTGAAAACAAACCAGCCATAAATAAAACTTTTTCTCATTCAACATTGCCTGACGGGACAATTGTAAACGAGGATTCTGATATATTGAACTATGCCTCTGAATTTTATGGAGATTTGTATAATAATACTGGAATTTGTAAGCAATCTGAAAATGTATTATTATCGGATCTTCCACAACTTAGTGAATGTTCAAAGAATGATCTAGAGAAACCCATTAGTTTGTCTGAATTATCCGCCGCAATTTACAAACTAAATAATAATAAGGCACCTGGCATAGATGGATTGCCTTCTGAATTTTATAAAACATTTTGGGACACTATCGCTAATGATTTTTTTGCTGTTTTTATTCAATCAATTAGGGAAATGAGAATGCCTACATCATGTAAAAGGGCTGTGATCACGCTGTTGCGTAAGAAAGGAGATCTTAGCCTATTGAAAAACTGGAGACCCGTGTCACTTCTCTGCGTCGATTTAAAAATTCTTTCAAAGGTTTTATACAACCGCACGAAAACTGTTTTACCGGACATTATTCATGCAGACCAAAGTTACTGTATACCAAGGTGAAAAATCGCAAATAACATTAGATTAATAATAGATGTTGTTGAATATTCTAACTGTCTTTCGCTACCACTTGATGTTGTCTCCTTAGATCAAGAAAAGGCATTCGACCGCGTAAGCCACCATTATTTGTTTGATGCTCTTTCAGCTTTTGGATTTGGTGATTATCTTTCAAAATGTGTCAGAATGTTGTATACAGATGTATACAGTCTAGTTAAAATAAACAACTCATTGTCGGCTCCTTTTTCCTTCGGACGTGGTATTAGGCAACGTTGTTCCCTGTCAGGTGCGTTGTATACTATTTGCATAGAGCCGTTATTAAACAAACTCCGTTCAAATCAAGGATTAAAGGGAGTAACCTTGCCCGATACCACCAATGAAAAGGTGCCAGTTTCTGCTTACGCCGATGATGTCACCGCATTCGTTACATCTAATCAAGATTTTGTCAATCTACAAAATTGGTTGGCTATATATTCAGCCTCATCTAATGCAAAGATTAATTTAGAGAAATCTGAAGGGCTATGGGCGGGCATATGGAAGAATCGTGCAGACAAGCCATTGGGAATCAAGTGGAATAACAAAGGGCTAAAAATTCTTGGGATCTTCATCGGAAATTCGGCTGAATATTTTAATCAAAATTGGATAAACATGGAATCGGATGTAATTACTAAACTAGCCAAATGGCACAATATATCGCGAGCCCTTTCCTTAAGAGGCCGTATTATTGTTACAAATCTTCTCACTTCATCTAAATTATGGCATAAATTTACTGTCATTGATCCACCAGTAGATCTTGTAAATTCAATCCAGAGACATTTAATTCATTTTGCATGTATTGGAAAACATTGGCTACCAACAGAATTATTATCGCTATCGTTAGAAGACGGTGGACAGGGATTGGTGCATCTCAATTCTAGAATTACATCTTTTCGTATTTGCTATGCACAATATTTTCTGTATTTTCCTCAATCGCATCCTTGTTTTAAGTTTACTAGCTGGTTTCTAAAGCGAGCCCATGAATTCAATTATGATGATCAGCTGTTTTATATTGACCTTGATACAGGTACTCTTGGAAATGTAGTATATTTTTATAAAACATTGTTAACATCCTGCTTTTCTTTTACTGTCTCCCGAGAGTCATTGCCATCTTGTACAGCGGATATTCTCCACGAGCCACTGTTTCTAAATGGAATGATTAAAAACCACCGAACTGGGCTAACATTTTATTTAAAAGATTTTATAAGTGCCAATATCACTACAGTAGCTGATATTGTTGATTGTCACCAGAAAGTGTCTGTTGATGTTTTGTCAACTAAATTGCCCAGTCATTCTAAGCGGTTACTAGATAATAACCTTACTACGTTATGGAAAAGTTTGCCATTAGAATGGCGGCACAAGATTAATCGTCCAGATAATGTGCCTAGTTCCCTGCGGCAAATTGACCTTTCGTTTACTAATGACCTTTTTAAATGTACTGTATCATTTCCATCTAACAGCCCGAAAGAATTGTATAGAATGTCAATGTTAAAATGTAATGCAAATAGTATATGTAGCAATAGTATTAATGTATGGGTAGATGTTTTGTTGTTAGATATTTCCTCTGTGACTAATTGTCGTTGTTTTTACGAATTTCCATGTACACGCTTTGAGGGTGATTTATCATGGAAAATTCTACATGGCGCATTGGGAACAGGCATATTTCTTTACAAAGCAGGTTATCGTCCTAATGATCACTGCCCTCACTGTGGTGAACAAGAGGACATTACTCATATGTTTTTAACGTGCTCACGTATTCAGCCATTACTTTTAGCTGTAAAAATATCTGTGTTGTATTTATTGGAGACCGATGTTTTTGACATGGCTGATTATGTGAGAGGTTTTCCCTGTCCCCAATGCTCAGCCAAATCCAAACGAAAAATTAGACACCGTTTGTCTAATTGGCTTTTATCCAACTGTAAAATGTCTATCTATGTTACCAGACAACATCTTTTGGATGGCAATACACGCACTGATCCACTCCGAGAATGTCTCTCAAGATTGCACTCACGAATTCAAACAGAATTTCAGTTTTATCGAAACAAGGGGACCCTGGATGTTTTCGAATACTATTGGGCGTTTGAAAGTTTTTTGTGCACGATTGAAAATGATAATCTTGTTTTTAATGGGCTATTATAAATTGTTATCTTTCAAGGTTTTATACGTTGCTTATCTTTGCCTATATCTTGAAGTTTGTGATACATTTTGATATGCTCATGTTTTATATTCATACACTGTATTGAGTTTATATGTTTTATGTAATCGTATGATATTTTAAAGTTTTTGTCAAATGGAATGAGTGTAATACAGTATATGAAAAGTCCTCTTCTTCTTCTTCTTCTTCTACTGCGTCTACTTCTTCTTCTTCTTCTTCTTCTTCTTCATCATCATCATCATCTTCTTCTTATTCTTCTTCTTCTTCTTCTTCTTCTAGAGTAAGGACATGTTTATTTCGCTGCGACTTTTTGCGGGATTTAACGTGTATATTGAAGATAATCGTTGCTAATTTTCGTATATTTAAATTGTTTTTGGAAATGTGTGTAGTAATATTTTTGACTGTAATTATTGGATTAGTAATAAATTCGTTGTGTTTGTGAATGTGTATAGTTAGGTAGTAGGTTTGCGTATGGTAGCCATTACTATACCGGCCTTGTTTTGTGGTCAGTGTAGGACTCCTTAATTAACCTATTGTGTGGAGAAAATGTAGTCGCAGCTGGTCAGTTTTGCCAGTAAGGTCAAGATGACCAGAAGCGTGACGAATGCGGGCTTGTCCTCGGAGTATGAGCCGTGCACAGGCATAGACAGAAAGAATGGTATGAGAATTGACTGTTTAGACGGTGTGGTTATAGAGGCATATGTTAAAAGGGCGGCTTCTGTAGTGTCACCAGCTAATATCATTGCAGCGGTGTGGCACTATTTTTTAAACCCAAACTTAATGTTCATATTATTAATACTGTTAATGTTGTCCCGGTCGAATTTTACATGTTACTGCTAAAATAAATGATAGGTTTTTTATTTGATTAATATATATAATCCGACTGATTCATGTCAAAAAGTAAAATGTATTGATCTCCTGAATATTCACCTATCTACGTTAACAGAGATTTACCCAATAATTATCGGAGGTGATTTTAATTGTACACTCGATCATCAAATCGATAGGCCCTCTGCTGCTGAGCCACACCCAATTGCTGCGCGCACGCTAGAAGCATTAATTAATCACCGCAATCTTATAGATGTGTTTAGATTTTTACACCCCACGGCAAGGACGTTTACGTGGACCCGATCAGATGGTATCTCCTCTCGCCTCGATAGATTTTATATTTCTACCATTTTTAAGCAGTTCTTACGATCATATACAACTGTACCATGCAGCGATTCTGACCACTCTATTGTTTGTTTCTCAGTTCAATTCAAAGCACCTAAGCGTAAAAGTGCTTACTGGTGCTTGAATACTGATTTGTTAAATGAGAAAGAATATTGTAATCTAATTATTGATTTTTGGGGGTAATGGCGGGAAAGAGCTCATCACTTTGAGAGCATCCAGGATTGGTGGGATATGGGAAAGAAACACATTTGTACATTATCTCAATGTTTTTTGCGCGACCGCGCGGATATTTTAAAAGAACAATGCTTGTGCTTGCAAACTGAGATAGAACAATTGTCCAATCAGGTCCCAATGAATGGCGGAACACGTGAAAAACTAAAAGAAACGGAAAGACATTTTGCAACTCTTTTGAAGCAGCAAACGAAGGGTGCGTGGGTGAGGTCACGCTTCCAACATGTTAACGACTCAGACAGCCCAACAAAATACTTTTTTGATCTTGAAAACAAACGAGCCATAAATAAAACCTTTTCTCATTCAACATTGCCTGATGGGACAATTGTAAACGAGGATTCTGATATATTGAACCACGCCTCAGAATTTTATGGAGATTTGTATAATAATACTGGAATTTGTAAGCAATCTGAAAATGTATTATTATCGGATCTTCCACAACTTAGTGAATGTTCAAAGAATGATCTAGAGAAACCCATTAGTTTGTCTGAATTATCCGCCACAATTTACAAACTAAATAATAATAAGGCACCTGGCATAGATGGATTGCCTTCTGAATTTTATAAAACATTTTGGGACACTATCGCTAATGATTTTCTTGCTGTTTTTATTCAATCAATTAGGGAAATGAGAATGCCTACGTCATGTAAAAGGGCTGTGATCACGCTGTTGCCTAAGAAAGGAGATCTTAGCCTATTGAAAAACTGGAGACCCGTGTCACTTCTCTGCGTCGATTTAAAAATTCTTTCAAAGGTTTTATACAACCGTACGAAAACTGTTTTACCGGACATTATTCATGCAGACCAAAGTTACTATATACCTAGACGAAAAATCGCAAATAACATTAGATTAATAATAGATGTTATTGAATAATCTAATTGTCTTTCGCTACCACTTGGTGTTGTATCCTTAGATCAAGAAAAGACATTCGACCGCGTAAGCCACCATTATTTATGTGATGCTCTTTCAGCTTTTGGATTTGGTGATTATCTTTCAAAATGTGTCAGAACGTTGTATACAGATGTATACAGTCTAGTTAAAATAAACAACTCATTGTCGGCTCCTTTTTCCTTCGGACGTGGTATTAGGCAACGTTGTTCCCTGTCAGGTGCGTTGTATACTATTTGCATAGAGCCGTTATTAAACAAACTCCGTTCAAATCAAGGACTAAAGGGAGTAACCTTGCCCGATACCACCAATGAAAAGGTGACAGTTTCTGCTTACGCCGATGATGTCACCGCATTCGTTACATCTAATCAAGATTTTGTCAATCTACAAAATTGGTTGGCTATATATTCAGCCTCATCTAATGCAAAGATTAATTTAGAGAAATCTGAAGGGCTATGGGCAGGCATATGGAAGAATCGTACAGACGAGCCATTGGGAATCAAGTGGAATAACAAAGGGCTAACAATTCTTGGGGTCTTCATCGGAAATTCGGCTGAATATTTTAATCAAAATTGGATAAACATGGAATCGGATGTAATTACTAAACTTGCCAACTGGCACAATATATCTCGAGCCCTTTCCTTAAGAGGCCGTATTATTGTTACAAATCTTCTCACTGCATCTAAATTATGGCATAAATGTACTGTCATTGATCCACCAGTAGATCTTGTAAATTCAATCCAGAGACATTTAATTAATTTTGCATGGATTGGAAAACATTGGCTACCAAAAGAATTATTATCACTATCGTTAGAAGACGGTGGACAGGGATTGGTGCGTCTGAATTCTAGAATTACATCTTTTCGTATTTGCTATGCACAATATTTTCTGTATTTTCGTCAATCGCATCCTTGTTTTAAGTTTACTAGCTGGTTTCTAAAGCGAGCGCATGAATTCAATTATGATGATCAGCTGTTTTATATTGACCTTGATACAGGTACTCTTGGAAATGTAGCATCTTTTTATAAAACATTGTTAACATCCTGGTTTTCTTTTACTGTCTCCCGAGAGTCATTGCCATCTTGTACAGCGGATATTCTCCACGAGCCACTGTTTCTAAATGGAATGATTAAAAACCACCGAACTGGGCTAACCTTTTATTTAAAAGATTTTATAAGTGCAAATATCACTACTGTAGCTGATATTGTTGATTGTCACCAGAAAGTGTCTGTTGATGTTTTGTCAAAAAAATTGCCCAATCATTCTAAGCGGTTACTAGATAATAACCTTGATACGTTATGGAAAAGTTTGCTATTGGAATGGCGTCACAAGATTAATCGTCCAGATAATGTGCCTAGTTCCTTGCATCAAATTGACCTTTCGTTTACTAATGACCTTTTTAAATGTAATGTATCATTTCCATCTAACTGCCCGAAAGAATTGTATAGAATGTCATTGTCAAAATGTTATGCACATAGTAAACGTAACAATAGTAGTAATGTATGGGCAGATGTTTTGTTGTTAGATATTTCCTCTGTGACTAATTGTCGTTGTTTTTACGAATTTCCATGTACACGCTTTGAGGGTGATTTATCATGGAAAATTCTACATGGAGCATTGGGAACAGGCATATTTCTTTACAAAGCAGGTTATCGTCCTAACGATCACTGTCCTCACTGTGGTGAACATGAGGACATTACTCATATGTTGTTAACGTGCTCACGTATTCAGCCATTACTTTTAGCTGTAAAAAGATCCGTGTTGTATTTATTGGAGACCGATGTTTTTGACATGGCTGATTATGTGATAGGGTTTCCCTGGCCCCAATGCTCAGCCACATCCAAACGAAAAATTAGACACCGTTTGTCTAATTGGCTTTTATCCAACTGTAAAATGTCTATCTATGTTAGCAGACAACATCTTTTGGATGGCAATACACGAACGGACCCACTCCGAGAATGTCTCTCAAGATTGCACTCACGAATTCAAATAGAATTCCAGTTTTATCGAAACAAGGGGGCCTTGGATGTTTTCGAACACTTTTGGGCGTTTGACAGTTTTTTGTGCACGATTGAAAATGATAATCTTGTTTTTAATGGGCTTTTATAAATTGTTATCTTTCAAGGTTTTATACGTTGCTTATTTTTGCTTATATCTTGAAGTTTGTGATACATTTTGTTATGCTCATGTTTTATATTCATACACTGTATTGAGTTTTTATGTTTTATGTGATCGTATGATATTTTACAGTTTTTGTCAAAATGGAATGAGTGTAATACAGTATATGAAAAGTCTTCTTCTTCTTCTTCTTCTCCCTCTTCTTCTTCTTCTTCCTCTTCTTCTTCTTCTTCTTCTACTTCTTCTTCTTCTTCTTCTTCTTCTTATTATTATTATTATTATTATTATTATTATTACTACTATTAATAATGTTATTGTTGTTATTACTGTTGTAACAGTTGGCAATATTATTATTCGCCTCTTGATTTATTTAAATGTAATATATTTGTATGTAAGTGGGAGACACGCTCATAAGACATGTCTTATTGTGATCCCACATAGATTAACAAACAACCACTGTTTAAATCAAATGTATATCCAGTCCTCTATCCCCCAAAGCGACTGAAGTAAGGAGAAAACATATAATATGGCACCTTTTTTGCCCGGGTTCGACAGTTTTTCATAGCCCGGATGGTGGGGGTAGGGATGGAGAGCGGGGTGAGAATACCTGCGTACCAAGTTTATTTCACGCTTATAGCGTATCCGTTATTATCCCCTTATTATTTATCGTTATCATCATTTTCTTATCTACCGTTGTCAACACTATTTTAGTTGCAGCTATGCTCCTCTGCATGACTTAACAAAGGAGACTGTAATTGTTTTAGGTTCAATACATATTGCTATATATTACTGTTAACCTGCGTCTTTGTTGGTCTGAAGTAGAATTCTCAAAAACGATGGATACAAACTCTGAGTCAGAAGAGGAGGGAAGTTATTACTCCACACTACTCCACGCCCTAGATTACCCCCGGCCCACCCAGCGTCAGGGTGTTCGAAGCGGAACATCTGACGTCATAGCCGAGACAAACCTTGCGGCAGCAGCAGCCCAGTAGTAGTAGTAGTAGTAGTAGTAGTAGTAGTAGTAGTAGTAGTAGTAGTAGTAGTGGTAGTAGTAGTAGTAGTAGTAGTAGTAGTAGTAGTAGTAGCAGTAGTAGTAGTAGTAGTAGCAGCAGCAGCAGCAGCAGCAGCAGCAGCAAAATTCGCACTCGGCCACACCGGAACCAAGAGGATCCGCCATCGCAATAGGCGGCCTACAGTTGCTTGTGGCCGACCAAGACGTGACTGCTCCCCCTGACAGTAGAACCCCGAGACGCCCACAGCCCGTCTGGTAGTGGAGAGCGAGCGGGGCGGGCGCATCGCTGGCGTTGTCGTCGTCGGAGCACACACACGCGGGCGGCGGAGATGCAGGGGGCATGTCCTGATCGTACCCAGTGCGCTACACTAGTAGTAGTAGTAGTAGTAGTAGTAGTAGTAGTAGTAGTAGTAGTAGTAGTAGTAGTAGTAGTAGTAGTAGTAGTAGTGGTAGTAGTAGTATTAGCCACAGTAACAACAGTAGCAACATTAGCAGCAGGAGCAGCAGCAGCAGCAGCAGCAGCAACAGCAGCAGCAGCAGCAGCAGCACCACCACCAGCCGTCGTCGCCGCCTCTGTCGTCGTCGCCGTCGTCGTCATCGTCGCGTTGAAGCTGATATTTCTGCTGCTGCTGCTGCTGCTGTTGCTTCATGGTTATATTTGTGGATTTAGGGAACTGAGAGGGAGAATGATTCTTCTGGTGTGTACCGGTCTGCCTATATCATGATCGCTGTTGGAATGGCGTTGCAAGGTATTGTTAAAGCACCTCGTAGACCACTCGCAATGACATACATAGATGACAACGTACCGAAAAGCAAACTTGGAATACATCTGGGTAAGCTGATAATAATAATAATAATAATAATAATAATAATAATAATAATAATAATAATAATAATAATAATAATAATAATAATAATAATAATAGTTTATGAATAGTGCAATGCAGGAATCCATTTCTATCTATGCTCCGCCAAACTTTAGCTAAACTCTACCAACACATCACCTGTGTTGGGATTGATCGATCCCTGCAATCTCCAAGTCTCAAATTCCAGAAAACTACACAGTTAACCTTTTGCAGAGACAGTCCCAAGTCAAATTAGTTTCAAAATATTCAACATCGTGTTTAATAAACAGTAAAGACATACAATTCGTACAGCAATCCTTAGTCCGTCATCAATTAAGCGTTGGTAACGAACTTATCTACGTCATTCATGACGTAAATTATTTCGACATCAACCTACACATAACGTAGTTGATTATTATGTCATATGATTATTGGATAAACTGGAAATATCCATTATAGAAGTGTCTCATCTAGTGAACACAATCATGGATACACAGAGAATGGTATATGAATATACACCGCTCTCATTTTGTGTCACATTGTAGTCAAGTTACTTGAACAATTCTTTTAATTTTTCAGAATTTCGATGTAAAGCATCGACGGAGCGGTACGATTATCTGATAGAGTGACGTCATATCATAGGTCATAGTTATGTAACCCTGAAGATCATATGACTGAAATCGTCATTGCATGCGTGCGTGCGAGCCTGCGTACGTACGTACGTACGTACGTACATAAATACATGCGTGCGTGCGTGCGCGCGCAAGAATGCGTGTGTGTGTGCGTGCCTGCGCGTGCGTGCATGCTTGTGTACACGTGTGGACGTGCATGCGTGCGTGCGTGCGTGAATATGAAGATTTAAAGCAAGATGTAACTTACATATTTTACAGGTTCTGTGATGGGCATGTTCATATTTGGACCAATCATTGGCAGTGTTCTTGGCGCTACTTTCAGCCAAATGTACGTCACGTTAGAAGGTATGGACACGCAGAAACGGTATACTTATCCCACCTTTTGTCAAACAAATAGAAGGATCCGATTCGTCGCTCGCGTATTTGACGCCACAATTAATTACGGCACATATTGCCTGACGCCACTATCATAGACAGCAACACCCCCAAGTCAAATTAGTTTCAAAATGGTCACTAGATTAGCTGTATTGAAATCTAGACTCTGGCAATTCAGGTTCCAATGTTACAAGTCGATTCCAACACGCAATAAAAGATGGTAAGCTGGTACCCGACTCCTGAGCCAGTAGTACTAGTAGTAGTAGTAGTAGTAGTAGTAGTAGTAGTAGTAGTAGTAGTAGTAGTAGTAGGAGTAGTAGTAGTAGTAGGAGTAGTAGCAGTAGTAGTAGTAGTAGTAGTAGTTTGTAGCAGCAGCAGCAGCAGCAGCTTTATTATTATTATTATTATTATTATTATTATTATTATTATTATTATCGCAGAGACCACCATGACTTTGACAGACCCACGCTGGATTGGCGCCTGGTGGTTGGGTTTCATGGTTCTTGGAGCTACATGTATTGTGACTGCAATACCTCTACTTTTCTTCCCAAAACGGATGCCAAATGCAGAGATTAAAAATGACAAAAAGCCACAACACAAAGACGAAACGGCCAAGCGTCTTCTTTCAGGTACGCTTGCCGAGGTATTATCGCATGCATTTTGACTTGAATACATTCGTGATTGTCATTTTCTCTATCAATTAATTCGTACATACAGCAATCTCATATATGCAGACAATAATAGATCAAATCATATATGGCGAAATATATGTTAAGGCGAACGCGAGAGAGAGAGAGCGAGAGAGAGAGAGAGAGAGAGAGAAGGTGGGGGTGTTGTATGGAGAGATGGAGGTGGGGGAGTGAGGAAAGAAAGGGAGAAAGACAGAGGGAGAGAGAGAGGGCGAAAGAGAGAAAGAGAAAGTGAAAGGGAGACGGAGAGAGAGAGAGAGAGAGAGAGAGGAGAGAGAGAGAGAGAGGGCGATAGAGAGAGCGAGAGAGAGAGAGAGAGAGAGAGAGAGAGAGAGAGAGAGAGAGAGAGAGAGAGAGAGAGAGAGTTAGTTCATATAGTTTGCTAGCTTCTGCTGATGTTATAAATATGCTATTGTCTTATCATCGTCTCTATTATCATTGTGGGCAACATTGATGCCATCGCTGTCACGAGTATCACAAACCTATACTTTTTGCTGTTGTTGTTGTCGTCGTCGTCGTCGTCGTCGTCGTCATCGTCGTCGCTGTTGTTGTTGTTGTTGTTGTTATTGTTATTATTATTGTTGTTGTTGTTGTTGTTGTTGTTGTTGCAGCTGCATTTAAATTGTTACCTTGTCATCCCTTGACAATAGATGGTACATTATGGCGTGCTCTGTTTTATGACGTTTATCTATGATAATACACTAAGTTGAACTTTCAAGTTCAGATTTTACAATAACTATCATTAGTACAACATAGATTAATGTGTTGGCTTCGATTGACTTGCCTATGTTTTTTACAGATTTCCCCAAAGCAGCATTTCGATTGATGAAAAATCCTGTGTATGTCCTCTTGATTCTTAGTGAAGGCATCGGAATGTTTGCAGTCAGCGGGGCGACGAGTTTCTTTCCCAAATATATAGAGGAGCATTTTATGGTGCCTACCTGGCAAGCTGGGATAATGATGGGTAAGGACTTATTTAGTAATGCCCCGCCCATTTCTTGTGTCAACTTGTGGTGTATAATGGTAAAACCGGACAATACTGCCTCTGCACTTGTCTTGATGACTGTCTATTTGCAGGCTAAGAGAAGACTATTTTTTCAAATTTACCACTGGAATGACACGCTCGGTTCCAATGATAAATCTTCAAAATTAGTCTTCTCTGTGGCTGCAAATGGACTCTGACTGAGCACAAATTTAGAGCTTCTTGACCATTAACCATTTAATCGACAAAACGGTAAAAACACCTCTTAAGAACGACTTTCCTAAATTCTAGTTATCAAGTTACAAAAAAATCAGTAGGGTCAGAAAATGATCATTCACTGAGCAAAGATTTCAATTTGCTTGAAAATTCTTGACAAATTAAAGGCTTAATGGACATTTCCATTTTTAGCTATGCCCGCCCACACCTCGCCGTGTTGGGATTGATCGATCCCCAAAAGCCCTAGCTATCAATTTCCTGAAAACTATACAGGGAAGTTGTTGAATATTTTGTAACTAATTTGACTGGGTGCTGTTGCTGCCTATGGCAGCAACAGCGCCCAGTCAAATTAGTTTCAGATATTCAACAGAATATTTATTAAATAGTAAAAGCAAACAATTTGTACAACAACGCATAGACCGTCTTAAAATATGCATTCGTGACGTACTTATCGACGTCATTCAAGACGTCATTCATTATGATGTCATTGTACACATCACGCTGTTCATTATGACGTCATATGATGGGTGGGTACTCTGGAAAGGGGAATTGATCAAAGTCGTCTTTTGAGCTCTTTGTGGTGCAGTTAACGCACGAGGAGTTAAAATTTACAACTGTAATGAATGTGATAAACGAAAAAGTCTTCTCTTTTCCTGTTAATGGACATTTTCCAAGACGATTCACGATGGTCATGCAGCAGAAGCCAGTTAAATACGATGGTACCGGGACCCTCATGATAACATTTGTCCTCGTGGCTAAAGTTGATCATTGGGCTGTGAAGATCCTGCAACCATGTGATGGCATTGTCAAAAGTGCACGCGTATTGAATATGTCACCATTTTCCAATATGGACTCCATTCCACCAATACGAGCATTGAACGTCAAAATATCATAAACTATGCTATGCATGAAGGCTTTTCTTGTCTCGAATGATACGGTTTCTTGGTGAAGGAATTCGACATATGCGGATTTCAGGTCATCTAGCTGAACAGCCATCCATATTTCCAAATGGCAGATAAAAATGTCTCTTGAAATGAGAGTATTCATTATTAAAAATTGTCATGTGGTTTATTCCCTAGAATAAATTGCAATTACAGATGGAATATTGGCCAAATCTAGATGTCTTCTTAATGGACTATTTCCAGTTTTTACTATGCCCCGCCTATCTCTAGCTATGCTCCACCGACACTTCGCCGTGATGGGATTGATCGATCCCAGAATGCCATGATTATCAATTTCTTGAAAACTATAAAGTTAAGTAGTTGGATATTTTGTAACCAATTTGACTGTATGCTTTGGCTGCCTAGCAGCAACGGCGCCCAGTCAAATTAGTTTCTCAATATTCAACAGGATATTTTTTTAATAGGAACGACATACAAATCGTACAACAACTCGTAGGCGGTCTTCAAATATGCGCTCGTGACGTACTAATCTGCATCATCCATGACGTCATAATGACGTTGTTGATTTGGATGCCATTCTACACACCACGCACTTAATTATGACGTCATACGATGGATGGATTGCGCGGAAAGGTCTATTGCGTGATTCGATATCTCAATCACTATCGCATAGTATTGCGTGTGTTGGCGAGTTAGCGCGCGATTCATCGGCAGGACACACTCCATTACAGTTACAGGCCAATGTGCATGGTTGCTCGTTGTCCAAACATTTGCTCTGCATGGTACAAGCTTTAAGAGCACAGCTACACATAGGTACGGTCAACAGCTCTGGACCAGCTGGAGTCTGGTTCGTCATGTTTGGCACAATCGATGTTCCATCTAGAGGGTCTTTTCAATATCCAAAGTACTTTGAATCGAAAACACGGTGCGTAGGGACAATAGCTTATCTCCATATTCGTATCTGGTAGATACATATGTACAGGTGCAGATCTAGACTATCTTCGGTTTGCGTGAGTTTCCTTGCAGGTACATGTTTCACACTGACGTCCTCATACCAAAGGGCATTACAAGTCTCGCAGCTTGATGTATCATAGAGACTGGCAATGCAATTTATCACCACAACTTTTTCAGCTCTTTGGATTGCCGTGTTCTCGCCTAAGTGGGACAAGTCCTGCCATGTGTGACTTTTCTGCATATGTATACAATATGCTGCATTCTTCCAGTACCCCCAGCAAAAACTAACAGTGCTGCAACCGGTCAAACCGTAAACTGATAGCAATATATTTCGCTGCCCTATCGCTAGCTTATCATGTATTTGATCAATGGGTATATATCGACTGAAATTAGCATGCTTTTCGCTTGTACTGATTGCAAAACGGTGATGCTGACTGATGCACAAACAACACAAGAAGATCAGTCTCTGGATGGCTCACGGGAATGTGATCAAATCCATTCTCGGCAGCGATTCTTGTATGAATACAAATTCTCGTATCTCTATAATTCCCTGCTTTGTGAATCTGCACTGCCCTGTCACCCAGTTCACCATTAACATCAAGAATCTGCTCCGCCAATATAGGCCCCATACATTCTATGATAAACTCTGATTAGTACTCTGCCAAATTGGCCATGTTCTGTCCAGTTGTTAGGAACTGCTTCCAGTCGAGAGGAAATGAAACTTCTGGTTGAATATGGAAAATGAGTCAACATTTTACATCATCAAGCGTCTGTCTGGTCTTATCTTTGATACTGGAAACTAAGTAAGTATCAAATACAACATGACCCTCAATCGTGTCTTTTGATTGCATGTGACTAACTGCCTCATAACATAGTCTAGGAAGTGTTTGGCAATCATGTGAAATGTGGTGTTACTAGTTGACACGGAACGCGGTGTAGCATTTGGCTGACCGCATTGTCCAACACATATGACACCATAGCATGTATTTATCTGGCTGATCTTCTCCCCCAGGAAACAATTATTCAAGCTTATCTAGAAAGTCAGACTTTGCACCAGAAATCAAGTGGGAACGAAACATTTTCGCATCAGAGGTTATGCCTGAACGTAACATTTCTATTGCAATTGACCACACACAATCTTAGATACATTACTTCAGCTTCCACGGATATCTCTTTGTTGTGTACTGTCATGGTTGTCTTCCTGGCAGTAATGGTTTTCACAACTGATCGTTGTAGAGTAGCCGAAAAGCTCTTTCCGCTATTAAGCTTCTGACTAGACTAGAACTTTTATCTATGACAGTCAGCACAGCCCTTTGAACGGCAGGTGTGGTAGTTGCACCAGTGGCTATGTTACCAAGCTCAGTAGATGGATGACCTCTCTATTCTAACGTTTCGATGATTGAACCGAAAGGTGGTAAGATGGATTGTTATACCTGAATTCAGTAACGTAATTTTGAAACTGCTTAGAAAATTACGCTGTTATAGGCATACTTATGAGCCAACGAAACAATGATGGCCCAGGTCCTTTCAAAGCTTTGTTCACTGTTGCTTTAGTCTATCCATGCAGAATTAAACTTTCCTTGTGAAATATTGCTAACAAAGTGTCCTCCTCTAAAAGGTCAGAAAGTTTCAGCTGGCAGTCCCTGCATTTGCTGTATACCCACTGGCATGTATTTGGCATAGCTGGGTCGAATAGTAGCAAGCACACATGGCAAAGGGTTAGATGTCACTAATTCATACACATTCCATTCAGCATGTCTAGCTGCACCTAGGTAGATTTTCACAGGACACATATCCTTTCACAGAAAGACGTTATAGAAACGGAATGTTGGGGATACAGCTCTACCATGGTCCTGAAATACATTTAGCGATGGCTCAATCTTATCGCTTAACTCAACGAGCTTCACAATTCCCTCTTAACTAGGCTTCTTATCGATATGTCCCGATAATGTCATTTCGAATTCCGGCAGTAGAATATCTGCTTCGTCTGTAATGCCAGGTTTCTTACACCATTCAATGAGACTATGGATGAGACCTGTATGTAATGCTTCATCAACTACCTTCAGTGCACTGAAGGTAGTTGATGAAGCATTACATACGGTTCTCATCCACAGTTCTCGGTCATAGTCCTTGCCTGCCATGTCTCTACCCTACCTGCAGCGAAATCACCAGCCTTATCGAACAGTTGCTTCAGACCACCATCGGAATACAGTATCCCTACAGCAGAGATGATCCTCATCAAAAATGCATGCCACCATTACAAGGCATAACACCGGTCAATTCTATAGAGTGGACCTATGTGATCTCTACTACTTTCTTCAGAAGGTCCATGCCATGGAGAAAAGCAATATATATATATATATATATATATATATATCTGTCCGAGTTTGTTCATTGACTACTTTATCCGTCCTTATCGTAGTTTATACTATTTCATGATCCATTCGATTTGACATTAGCATAGGTTTGAAGGACACGGCCGAGAGTTCTGAATTAGTGTCTTTTTTCAGAGATGCATGGGATAAATCACATCGAGGAACGTGATGTTCCTGCCTCACCAGGGGCGGCAGAGGGGCTGTGAGGTCTGAAGACCCACCATTTTTATGAGTATGGGGGCAGAGCCTCCCTCATTAAATTGGTGTTGCACTGTATCAACATATGGGCTTCTTTATTCACCAGAACGCAGCAAACGGTTCTCAGAGCATCTAATTTTCACAATTTTCTTGGGGATCCTGGCCCCTCATAATATTTTAAATAACCCTTTAAAATTTGATTATCTCCCTTGAGTGGATAGCTGCCGATTATTTTCACCAAGCTTTATCATATCTCAATACCATGATCAATAGGTAGTGAACAATTTTTAAAGGGAAAGCGGACTCTAAACGCTGCTTTATTACTCAGAACACAGGAAATGGCTTTTCGGGTCATCTAATTTTCAAAATCTTCAGACCAGTCCCGCCCCCCTCCTTCTCTAGGGACAGACCCACCCCCATTTTTAAAGACCGTTCGCCGCCCCTGCTCTTGTGTACAACACCGGTCTGATCCTGCCAGACTATAGATTATTTACACGATCATGATTTCAGTATTACCATTTAATGTTGAATCTCTTTGGGTGATACTTGAAATGGACCTTTCCGGTTTTAAATATACCTCGCCCATCTCTAGCTAAGCTCCACCCACACTTCGCCGTGTTGCGATTGATCGATCTCCGAATGCCTTGACTATCAATTTCCTGAAACCTATGCAGTTAAGTAGTTGATTTTTTTACAAAATATTCAACAGGATATAGTAAAGACATACAATTTGTACAACAATGCAGATCCGTCTTCAACTATGCGTTCGTGAGTACTTATCTACGTCATTCATGACGTCAAAAGGACCTCATTGATTGTGATCTCATCCTACACGTCACGTAGTTGATTACGACGTCATATGATGGATGGATAAACCAGGAAAGGTCCATTATGGCTCAGGTCGAGATATAGATTTCCGGTGCAAACGCAATTTACAGATGTCAGGAAACATGTAGTTGACGCCAATAACGCATAGGCACATTCGATTGAACTAGTGTTACGACACTGGTGCCGTGCTTTTTGTTGACTTGGCATGATTGTGACAGGATTCGGCATTAAGCAAATCCGTTTCCTGCGAGTGGCGCAGCGCTAGTGTCTTGTTCGTTGCATGACAGAATGTACGTCAGAATTAATCAATTTAATTTAATTATGATGTCACAAACACACCATGCCAATTACTCTAGTTGCAAAAACACAAGTGCTGTTAAACTCTGTTACATTTGATCCAGGATGTCATAATCATGCCATGCAACCAGTACAACACAACGCTCATTCGAAGGTCCTCTAAATCATGTCTCTATATTTATGGACTTCCGGTTCACACGAATTCCGGTTTAAATAGTATGAATATAATGTTGTAAATATCTATAGCATTATAGTAACTAATATTATTTACTTTTATAGCTTTTTTGTCAAGCGATAAAATCAGTTCAACTAAATAGTTAGTTACCATACAATGAGAAGGATAAGAACAGGATATAGCCAGAAAAGGATGCAGGACATAGTGAAATGATCTGAAAATAATTGTGTCCTATTTCTTGACTACGTAAACGTATAATTTGACACCAAAAAATCTTCCAACATAGCATAGTTTCTGAGATATTTGCGTTCAACGCTCATACTGGGGGAATGGCGGCCATCTTGGAAATGGCGCTGTATGTAATTCACACACACTTTTGACAACGTTATGGTTTCATGATCTCCACACCACAGTGATCCATTGTAGCCATGAGGATACATATTATCATGTGAGTCCTACCTACTAAAAAAACAATTTTTGGGTCATGTTGCATGACTGGTATAGCCTACCTTTTTGACAGACTTGGCCATTAGGGATTCAACTGATACATATCAATCAAAGTAGGTATTACATAGATATATTTCAGATACGCGAGCTCCACGATGCTGTATATATGAAGGGGTGTTTTCCTTTTTTAATGGACAGGTGCATGTATAGCTGTTGGCGGATGTGTGGGATCTGTGCTGAGTGGAATTCTCAATTCTTGCCTAAAATTGACGCTACTCGGTTGTATGGTCTCCATTACCTGTACAGATATCTTGGCGACTATCTGCATCCTTTCTGCATTAGCCGTCACGTGTCCACAGCCAGCATTTCATGGGTAAATTTATGGGTACCATTTGAGCATGTTCTATGGACCTTTCCAGTTTTAGCTATGCCCCACCCATATCTATCTAAGGGCAACCCATGCTTCCCTAAAATACCTGCCTATCAATTTCAAGAAAACTATAAGGTAAGCTGTTGAATATTTTGAAACCAATTTAACTGGGCGCGGTTGCTGCCTATGGCAGCAACTGCGCCCAGTCAAATTAGTTTAAAAAAATATTCAACAGAATCTGTATTAAATAGTAAAGACATACAATTCGTACACTGTGTCGAACTATTAGGCGTTTAAGACGGATTAAATGGAGTCATTCGTGGCGTAATGATTATGACGTCATCATACACGTTACGCAGTTAATTATGACTTAATATGATGGATGGATAAACTGGAAAGGTCTATTGGCCTAGATACGCCACGCAGTTAATTATGACTTAATATGATGGATGGATAAACTGGAAAGGTCTATTGGCCTAGTGTTGCAACATTAGTGTCGTCCTGGTGGCATGGTATGATTATGGTGGGCTTTTTCTTAGAAAATTCGTTTGGGCGAGTTCTGCAAGACTCATGTTGTGACATATTGTGACGTCACTGTTTATCAATTTGATTCAATTATCATGCCATTGCCAACTCATGGCATGCCATCGGCCTTGATAATGCCGGTTATTGGGGCCAGAAGTGAGTACTGTGCCAAATCCGGGCGGCCCAGCAGCTTGCCTTTGTTTCGAGTGTTGCTACACTCTGCCAAAGTTGAGTTGTCTGAGTTGGCGATAATAGCCCAATCGATGGAGCTCATTGTGTATTATGTCTCAAAGCACCTAATTAGCAAGTGTTGGCGGATTATTTTAAAATACTCTTTTAGATTATCGAGTCCATCGCCTGCGATAAGTCATCTGGCTGTTGAGATGCTTAACTGGACATGTGCTAGAGGATGTACACCTGGCTGTTCTGAAGCACAGTTTCTGCCGACATGTGGCGCTGATGGTCTCACATACTTCTCACCATGTCACGCTGGGTGCACAGGCATGCTGCCAAACATGGTAAGCTGTGAATGATCTGAACTTTAACCTCACTTATGTGAAGAATTTTTCAAGAAAAGTTAATTTTGCAGGCGGAAGGACAGTAATTCTTTTGTAAATTTACATTTTTATTGTCTTGCCAATGCCCATCCCTTAACTGTCCCGCTACTGCAAGTCACCAGACAATAATTTCAATGAGCAAAAATTCTGGATTTGCTGAATAATTTGAAAACATAGCTTAGCCATCAACAACATTCAGTCAAATTGTTTTCAAAACATACAGCATGCCCACAGATATAACTCCGGAAATATGTCGTCTGAAAAAACGTAGCGGTCAGATGGTCAAGACCACTGCAGATGCCGTTCTGACAGGCAAACTCGACTCGCCTGTTTTGTGGTCCATGAAGAAACACGCTAGATAGTCAAATGGAAGATAGGAAAATACTAATCTTAAAATGATAAAATTATATTTTACTATGCCTAATTGTGAAGCATTTTAACTTACTTGTTATCTAGGAAAATTGTGAAGAGTATACCCTGAATTATTTTCCTTCTTATATTCTTCTGATGATGTTATCAATCTTACTCTTCTTCTTCTTCTTCTTCTTCTTCTTCTTCTCCGTCGTCGTCGTCGTCGTCGTCGTCGTCGTCGTCGTCGTCGTCGCCGTCGTCGTCATCACTGAATTACAAGACACAATTAACCCTTTTAGTTCTAAGTCACAAGTTTTAATTAACCCTTTTACTGTTGAATAACAGGTCTCAATTAACCCTTTTACTTCTGAAGTCACAAGTCTCAATTACCCCTTTTACTGCCGAATAACATGTCTCAATTAACCTTTTAACTTCTGAGTTGGGCCATATGCGTTGACAATGCGACACAGGTCGATGAATGCAACGTGATCACCGACATATCCAAAACTGGGTAAACTCGGAATTGCGGGCAAAAGTTCAGGGCTTAGCTTATACATGGGATCGTATGGAGAGGGGACACGCAACAGCAATGGAGATGTACTGGTGGCATTCCTTAGTTCCAATGGCATATTTGCCACAAATACGGCTTTTAAACACCCATGCCGTCACCGAACATCTTGGACTGGATACATTGCTGATCGCAAAAACCCAAAAGGCTCTAAGGCTACAAAAGCTGTCTTCAGTCAGATATACTTCATACCATACAAGACAGAAACAAAACCCCTACTTAGGAATGCTTGTTCCTATGGAGGCACAGACCGTAATTCTGTATAAACGGCATACCAGGCAAGAGGGTACAGTCACCTACAACATACCCAAGCTAATCAGCGACACTGAAACTCAAATGTCATACAAAAAGGCCCTCGGGGAGCAAATAGCTAACATCGACGTCAACTCCGATCCGAACGAAGCACTAACCAAATTACTGAAATCTTTGGAATCATCAGCTACTAGCCCCACGGGTGATCTTAAAAACAACCGAACTATGTATACTGACGCCCCTCTAGCAGTAAAACTGCCAGCAGAGCAGAAAGCATTACGGCTACGCATCTATCAAAGTAGCCAAAGTGAAGACTGCAGCAAACCACACTTGGAGCGCAATAACATTCCTCGCCACATTATCGAATGTTTAAAAGATCTTGCTATTCAACAGGCAGACTCCCTAGCAGATGAAAACACTGCCACGGATGACTGTCACAAAATGTTTCAGGCAGCCCGGGCCCAGAGAGTTACTGACTACAAACCACCACCCACTCTATACAACTCTGAATGACACTTTATTGGGACTGACCAGGGAAAAGCCATTTCACCCATTCTCAGGAAACACTGGGCCATTACTAACACTAAGTAAAACAGAAGAAGTTGAAGGCACTTAAAGCCCTGAAAAATGGACGTGCATCTGGACTGATGGCGTGAGCAATGAACTATTCAAATATGCAAGGGACATTATCCCAAAACCGACCACGCGCCTAATTAATTCAGCTTTTATGCACCACTTTTCCATCGACGCTGTAGGCCACGGCACCCTTATCGCACTGCCCAAGCCCAAGAAGCCACCTGGCTCGCCAGCCAATCTGCGACCAAGTGTGCTCCTCAACAGCATACGGAAAATCCTATCCAATGTTCCTCTATGCCGCATCCGAGACAAGGTCGATGACTTCACTGGATCGGGTCAAAGTGGTTTCAAATGTGGACACAGCTACGAAGACATTGTATGGGCTCAACGCATGCTTGTGTCGGTAGTCATGTCCAAACACTGGGATTTCCACAGAATGGGCATGTCAACACAATTAAACGCTCAAAGATCATAGATCTACTACGCCAGGCCAGTTGCAATGAAGATGAGCCACGACTAGTGAGACTATTGCTTGTAGACACCAAGGTGAGAGTATGAGTCAAGTCAGTGAAGTCTGTAGAGTTTGAGACATCAATCCGTTCCCCACAGGGAGATGATCTATCTCTGGTGCTTTTCACCTGTTACCGTGCTGCTGCATTGAAATCCGTATTGGAACGTTCCACAAGACAGCCCCCACACTACCCAGTGTCAGTATTGAGTATGCCGCTAGAGATGGAATATGCCGATGATGTGGACTTCATAGATGAGGAAAAGAAACCCCTTGACTAACTTCTCCCAATAGCTGCAAGCAAAATAAAAATTGAGAATCTCTTTAGGAATGAATCCAAAACAGAGTTCACCCACATATACCTATCTACAAAGCATGAAACTTAAGAAAATGACGATCCGCTTGGTGGCGGCGAACCATGGAAGAAAAGTAAAATCCTGGGCTCTCTGCTTTGCTGTACTGCTGATATTGCTGCACGCTGGAGAACATAGCTTTCCAGTCCATCTGGAAGCTATGGATTGGTAGATCAAAGATGCCCTTGAGAAAAAGGCTACGTTTGTACAATGCAACCTGCATATCCTTGATGCAGCATAACTGTAACAGCTGGACAGCTCCAAAGCCGGCTCTAAACAAACTGGGTGCCTGCCACCACAAACACCTATGCGCCATGACTGGGCACCGATGGCCAGAGAGCATAATTTCCAGCGATGCACTATACAAGATGTGTAATACGTCGCCGCTGTCTGTAAATGTCGGCCAGCACAGATGGTCCTTGTTTGGCCATGTGCTAAGGATGTCAGAAGAGACACCAGCACCTTGGAATTCGCCCAACCCTGGGCAAGCAAATACAAGGCCAGGAGAGGACGTCATTGCATAAATCTGCTAAGCGTGCTACGAGGTGACCTCAAGAAAGCAGGACTCGGTACACTCAAGTCAAAAAGGACCTGAGGAAGCTAAGGATTTCGGCTGAGGGCAAGAAACAGTGGACAGAAGGACTAATTGCAGCTGTAGGATGTTTCCACTACTACAGCCGCAGAATACAGTACTCATATATATATAATTTACAGAAATAGAGCACAGAGAGCCTTGGAATTGGCCCTTGGAATGGAGCCAGCATATACAAAGTCAGGAGAACACGTCATTGCATAAATCTGCTAAGCGTGCTACGAGGTGACCTCAGGAAAGCAGGATTCAGTACATTCAAGTCAAGAATGGACCTGAGGAAGCTAAGAATTACAGCGAAGGACAAGACACAGTGGGCACAGAAGGACTGATTGCAGCTGTAGGATATTTCCAGCCGCAGGATACAATAATCATACATACATACTTCTGAGTCACAAGTCTCAATTATCCATTTTAGTGCTGCATAACAAGTCTCAATTATCCCTATTACTCCTGAATTACAAGACTCAATTAACCCTTTTACTTCTGAGTCACAAGTGTCAATTAACCTTATTAGTGCTGAATGACACGTATCAGTTAACCAGTTTACTTATGAATTGCTATGCATCTTTAACACTTTTACTGGTGAATTGCAAAACGTCATTTGAATGCCATAATAGTATTTAAGTGCAAACATGTCAAATAAGTGCAAAAGGGTCATTTGGGCGCAAACGGTCAAACGAGTGCAAAAAGGTCATTTAAGTGTACACAGGTCAAATGACTGCAAAAATCTCATTTGAGTGCAAAACAATCATTTGAATGCAAAATTCTCATTTGAGTGCAAAAGTTCATAATTGAGTGCAAACAGGTCAAATGAGTGCAAACGGTAAAATTAGTTCGAAAAGGTCAAATGAGTACAAAAGGTCAAATTAGGGCAAACATATCATTTGAGTGTAATAAGTTCAAATACGCGCAAAAATGCAATTTAAGTGCAAAAAGTTCGTTTGAGTGCAAAACGATCATATGAGTGTAAATCTATCATCTGAGTGCATCTGAGTGCAAAAAGCTTATTTGATTGCGAAAAAGGTCAATTGAGTGCATAGCGGTCAAGTGAGTGCAAAAAAGGTCAAATGAGTGCAAAATAGTCAAATGAGTGCAAAAAGTCATTTGAGTACAAAAAGGTGAAATGAGTGCAGAAAAGTTTATTTGAATGCGAAAAGGATGTTTGAGTTCAAAAATGTCAAATACGTGCAGAAAATGTCATTTGAGTGCAAAGAGTCAAATGAGTACAAAAATGATAATTGTAGTGCACAAAGGTCAAATGAGGTTATTGTGGCAGGCTTTGTTCATTCTCCTCAGCTTTTGTTATTTATTGTCCATTTTGTCCATTTTGTGACTGTTTTCGTTATCATTTTCTGTTTTTAGATTATATTTTCCTCACCTTTATCTGTTTTTAATAGTTTCTGAAACTGCGTTGGCATGTCCATGTTTTCTGTTCATTTAACCCATGCGTAAACAGATTTTAAGCTGTAAACAGTTTTTGTCTATTTTCAAACCAGTTTGAGACAAATTTTCTTAATTCTTTTAACATTCCTCGTCTTTTTACCGGTTTAAACCTCATACTGCTGAATTACTTTACTTATCCATTGTATCTTTAGCCTTAATTGATGACCTTCCAGCATTCCCTGATAGGTTCCATGCTGTTGTAGGTATGAAAATGTTGGTGGTTTAGTTACAGCTTTGTGGAACTGCCTTGGAAGCCGTCCGCAATAACTGCTTGCAGTTACAGGTTTAATTATTATTATTATTATTATTATTATTATTATTATTATTATTTTTATTATTATTATTATTATTATTATTATTATTATGTAGACCTTTACTGGTTGTTCTTGTGTGTCTGATGTGGACGTTAACACAGCTATGCCCGGTTACTGCGAGGGCGCGTGTGACACATTACCCGGATTCCTCGCACTCCTTCTCATGCTTGTCTTAATCAGTTTTATGTCATCAGTCCCACAATCAATCATGAAACTTAGGTACGGTCAGAAATCACGAGAATTAACAAGTATGTGACCCTTTGAACACGAATGTAAAATATGAAAAGTCATTTACAAAGCTCGAACTATCGCTTTGTATAGTTTGAAGTCACTATAAATACGAGCCGTTGCTGCCGGTGGCTGCAACCACTGCTGGCTAAAGCTGCTGCAGTGCCCTAGGATGTAGCCCTTAGGGGTTCGATTGTGAAATCTGGATGCTGTGAAATGATTTTAATGCCTATTTGGCATAATATTATTAACTATTAACTAGTCAAGATTTTTCAAGAGAAAACAATTTTTGTAAATTTACCAGTGAAATTTACGAAAGTAGCTTTCTGTCGTCCTGCAAATAGTCATTCCTCAGCATCACTGTAGAGTTCTTTTAGGCCGGATTGGGCATCACAGTGGTATTAAAGGGACAATAAGTTTCACGTCTTTGCATAGCCAATGCCCAATTGCAGTCCAAGAGAAGAATATTTTTTGAGAATTTACGACTGGAATGACTGGCTCGGTAATCGAGCCAGTCATTACAGTGATAAACTTTCAAAAATATTCCTGGACTGCAAATGTACATTAATCAAGATGACTGTCCCGCTGTAGTGAAGATAGTACCGAGTATTCGTCTCTTCGTTACGTTATTGAGCATATAGCATATTTTTTGGTTTAAAGCGCGAGGCCCCCATTAAACGCGAGGCCCTAGCCTGTAGCCTAAGTAACCTAGTGCTTACTCAGGCCCTGGCTTCAACAGGTTCCTGCTGAATTAGCTTCCTCTGTTTGCCTGTATAAGCTTTCTGAAGTGTTGCTCAGTGAATGACAACTTGATATTTTACCCGCCTCGCTAGAGCTATATGTTGTTGTTGTTGTTGTTGTTGCTGCTGCTGCTGCTGCTGCTGCTGCTGCTGCTGCTGCTGCTGCTGCTGCTGCTGCTGCTGTTGTTGTTGTTGTTAAGACACTTTAATAACTCTGGTTCTACTGGAGAGGTCGTCTCTAAATTTGGAGGGAAGTATAACCCGTGGGATCCTGAACAGGTACGCCAGTGTTGGGAAATGAAACCCAACAGCACCAGCATTTAGCAGCAGGTTACTAATAGACATTTTACACATTCGTCAGTAACTCTGATTCTACTGATGTAATCAACTTCAACCGTAGGTGGAAGCTTTCCAATTTGATCCCGAACACGTGTGCTAATTTCGTGGCCAAAGACTGAAATTCAACAGTAGAAGCTTTCAGCAAAATTGTTTTCAAAATAGATATTTTTAAAGCATTTTTCAATATCTCTAAAGGAGCAATCATTTTCGAACATGGGTTGATGTGTGTCTGTGGGGTCCCGAAGACGTGTGCCAATTTTACGGTCAAAAACTAAAACGTAACAGCAACAGCTTCCGGCAACATAGCTTCCAAAATAGACACTGTTTACCGTACGGCGGCATGATGGAGAAATATATCAATAACGCGGCTATTGGACAAATTTGTCCTTGTTTTATGATCATTGTAGATGCTGTTAATGTTCAAAATACTTTTCTTTGTACGTGTCCATTTGCAGGCCACGAGAAGACTATTCTTCTAATTTCTTTACTGCAATGTCCGGCCCGGGTCATAGAGCGCGTCAATCTAGTTTTAAATTTTCAGAAATAGTCTTCTATTGGTCTGAAAAAGTACATTGCTCTAGACCACTACACAGACTTTATGAATCAAGTTTCTAAGTCAATCATATGACGAAATAATCACCTGCGTGGCGTGTAGACTGCCGTCATAATCACTCATAAATAACTCGGTTTAGTCCATCTTAAACGCTTAATAGTCCGCCAGGTTGTACGAATTGCATGTATTCCTGTAACGAAACCGCTAAACTGTAGCTAACTATTTTTTATTAACATATATACAACAGTATGAATTTACAGACAAGATTGTCAATTGCTATATGTTAAATAAAACGTACAGAAGACCTATAAAGCCCTTATTGACATTCTCTACTCAACAATTGCGACACGTATCATACACGCTCTGTACCAGGTGTTCATGGTAGCATATCGTAATAGGAAGAGAAGGGAGGGCACACTGCTGCTTCAACCGCTTATATACTCACCTCCAAATTATCAGTTTTGAGGGTAACAAATATACCCGTAACCAATAAGTTCCATGATTTCATTTATCGACTACTTAATCTTACCGACTCTGCCTGTAACAGCTACAGACAGCGAGTCACGCCCCAAAACCTAGTCCTTTGCCATTGGTCTGAAACTAATTTGACCAGGCGCTTTTGCTGCCATACCGTCAAATCAGCTTCAAAATCTCCAATATGCGGCGTACCTGTATAGTTACCTGATATTGGTATTCTGGGAATCCAGCATTCCTTTGATACCAACATGGGCTAAAATTCGTAGGAACATAGCTGATATGGGAGGGACATAGCTAGACATAGGTGGGACATAGCTAGACATAGGTGGGGCATAGCTAGAAATGGATACCTCTATTATAAATTCTGTGTTTTTCAGGTGTGTGAATGAATGTGACCGCGATCTGGCCCTTGGGTTCAATGGATTCTTCTCTTCATTACTAGGTATGATATGCTCTTATTTTTATTTTTATTTTTTTGATAAGCTCTGGCAGTAGCTAATATCCTCTACAGACAATGCTCGTGCTGACAATAATTGAGGAATCCAGTTTTTCGATTAATCATATGATGTCATAATCAACTACGTCATATGTAGGGTGACGTCATGATCGATTACGTCATGAATGACTCGATTTAGTTCGTCTTAAACACTTAATAGTCTGTCACGTTGTAGGAATTGTAAGTGTTTAGTATTTAACAAAGATTCGCTTGAATATGTTGAAACTAATTTGACTGGGCTCTGTGGCTGCCATAGGCAGCAACAACACACAGTCAAACTAGTTTCAAAATATCAACCTCTTTACTGTATTCACTATTCAAATATGCAAGTGACATGGTGGGTATAAAATGCGAGAGAGATCGGGAAAATCGGTAGAAAAGAAGTTTGAGGCAGAATATCTCCATAACCCCTTGGCCGATTGTCACCAAACTTGCTGTGCAAATGTGACAATGACTCCCAAATATGAGGCCCTAAATGAATTTGTAATATGCGCAGTGAATTATAAGTAACACCCTGCTGACCATGGCCACCGCCTAGCGAGCCAGCGGTCTTTGTAAGCGTGTTTTCCAACTTCGTGTAATATACCTCCAAAACCATATGGGCACCAGTAATAAAATTTACTATGCAAATGTAACATCCTATTATGAGTTGAACCATGTGAGAATCATTAAATTATACCTATCCACTCCGCAGAAATCGCCTACTGACCACTACCTCCATTCTAGCGAAATATGCGATATTTGCCTTGTTAGAGGTTTTTACGCAAATTTGAAGAAGGGTATATAAATGACTGCATGGTCGCAAGTAACAGAATTTAGAATGAAAATGTAGCATTCATCTGCGAATATAACGATCTCAAAATTAGTAAATTGGGACCAGTGGTTAATGAATAGCAGCCCGATGACCACGGCAACCCACTAGCGAAAATCCTTGAAAAATTAAATTAGTTTTAGCTATCGAATTTGACATCGGCCGACCGACTCCAGCAAATCTGGACAATAGACACACGACTACTCAAGAACTATCGTTAAAGGTGTTAATAAATTAACCAAAGCCGGTGTTTGGATAAGCTGCACTGTCAACGCACGCGATTAATCAAGATGTATATGATATGAAGACATTGGATCACTATTTGTCTCAGTCCGGCCCGCCAAAGGAACCGGTACGTACTTTTAAAGAAATATGCTTGCGCAAAATTACGGATGATAAGTCTTCGCGCCTGAATAACGAATTTCATCCGAGCCAAACTCTGGAAAAGGTAGTGTTTTAAATCTGAGGATATGAATGTAGATCATGACTTTTATCCTGGATTAAAACATCTATGGTTAACATTCACATCAAATAATGCGTGTGTAGGTTCGAGATTGGCATGGGGTGAGTGATTACAATTTATACATCATCTGAATCATATATAATGGGCCTGGCGAAGTCCATATCATCATATCCATACCTCGTGTATTGGAAATTATAATCTTCTCAGCGTTTCCGAAAGATACTGCAATGAGAAAAATCAAGAGAAATATTAAACGAACGGATTCAGTTTATACTATTGAATTGTACATGTCAAAGTTGTGACCGCCCAGACTAATATCAATATATCAAAGCATGATTGGACGCGAAAAGAAAATTGGAAAATCGAATTGTGACACGAGGTATCACGTAAGTTGTGTAGGCCTTACCAAACAGAAACATCTAGAAAAATGTTACCGCTCTAAACATTAACACTCACCCATACTGATCATAGTATTACGGTTGATGAAATATTCTGCGAAATATATTGAAACTAATTTGACTGTAAAGCATGTCTCTCAGAAAAATTCGTTTCAAAATCCTCAACAACGTTTACGTACGTCTATTTATAGACTATGTAGCGATATTTATAAGTGAATGTTAAACACATAAAAATTAATCTGTTAGGATTCGAGCACACGCATGCATTCACAGCGGTATTGCGAGGGTACGTATGTATATTTGTGCATCACGGATACAGATGTACGCACGCAACATCGCAATCTACATAGTGGTAGGCATAATGAGTTCCTTTGGCATGGACGAAATCTACTCGGTTTCTTAATTGGTGTCTATTTTGAAAATGTCCTTGCTGTAAGCTGCCTATGATAGAAACAGCTTTCAGCAATAAAATTTTAAAAATTCATATGTACATGTATTTGCATTAGTGTCCTCCACGTGGCAATCACACGTTAAGCGCGCCGGTGATTAAATGATTAACGCGTAATACAATGGCCATTTACTTACGCAATGGCAATTTATTAATAAGCTGAGCGACCGCCGGTGATTAAGTTGACACCGCTGACACCTTTTTCTTCAACAGTCTTGTGTTTATTGTTTATTGTTGCCTGGCGAGTGAACTCGGAAGACACCAAAAGGTACCACTTGAGCGCAGGATATGCAAGATGTGCGTATCAGAGTGTATTGAAGACGAGAAGCACTTTATCCTGCATTGTTCTGCTTATGACAATGAAGGACAGAACCTCTTCAATGCACTCGGCTCCTTTTGCGACTTCCCATCATTAATTGATGATGAGAAGTTCGTGTTCCTGATGTCCTGCAATAACGGCGATACAGAAATCTCTGAACTGGTTCTACCCTTTGTCCATGCATGTGTGCTAAAACAACATTCTACAACTATTGATCAAATGCATTCGGATAAGCCTCTATGGCCATAGCTTAATACATTGTATCTTTCTACATATCCTGCTGTTTTGTAGATATGCTGACTGTTATATTGTGCATATATTGTTAATGCGTGTGCATTTTATGTTTTTTATTGTATATTTTGTATGTGCTGTATGCAGACACCATACTGTATGTTTCTTTATGCAGTAAATTGAAATTGAAATTGTTCAGATTTGATGGAGTCGGTCGGCCGATGTCAAATTCGATAGCTATAACTAATTTCATATTTCAAGGATCTTCGCTAGGGGATGGCCGTGATCACCAGGCTGCTACTCGTCAACCACTGGTCCGAATTTACAAATTCTTAGATCTTCATATTTGCAGATGAATGTTACATTTGCATACTAAATCCCGTTACTTGCGGCCATGTAGTGATTTAAATATTCTTCTTCAAATTTGCGTAAATGCCTTTAAAACGGCAAAAATCGCATATTTCGCTAGAAGGGTGGTCGTGGACAGCAGGCGATTTCTCCGGTATGCGTGGGCATAATTTAAAATTGTTCACAGAGTCCAACTCTTAGTTAGGCTTTACATTCGTATGGTAAATTTTATTACTGACGACCATCTAGTTTTGGAAATATATTAGACGAAATTGGAAAACATGCTTACAAAGACCGCTGGCTCGCTAGGAGGTGGCCGTGGTCAGCAGGGCATTACTCATAACTCACAAGGAAAATTAAAAATTCGTTTAGAGCGGCATATATAGGAGTCATAGCCACATTTGCACAGCAAATTTGATGACAATTAGCTCAGGGGTTATGGAGATATTCTGCCTCAAACTTCTTTTACTACCATTTTCCCGATCTGGCTCGCATTTTATACCCAACCAAGTGACATTATCTCAAAACCGATCACGCGCCTAAGTAATTAAAATTTATGCACCACCTTCCCATCGACGTTGTAGGCCAAGGTACTCTTATAGCACTAGCCAAGCCCAAGAAGCCACCTGCCCCCCCCCCCCCCCCCTCCACCAACCCCAATCTGCGGCCAATTGTGCTCCTCAACAGCATACGGAAAATGCTATCCAATGTTACTCTATGCCGCATCGAGACAAGATCGATGACTTCACTGGATCCTGTCAAAGTGGCTTCACTAGTGGACGCAGCTGCGCAGACATTGATTGTATGGGTTCAACGCATGGTTGCGTCGATAGTCATGTCCAAAAACTGGGATTTCCACACAATGGGCAGCCCGAGCCCTGAGAGTTGCTGACTACACACCACCACTAACTGTACATAACTCTGAAGGACGTTTTATCAGGACTGACCAGGGCAAAGCCGAGGCGATTCGAGAATGGTTCAAGCAACAGTTCACTGACGACGATGATGAGCCCTTGCACCCATTCTCAGGAGACCCCAGGCCATTACTAACACCAATTAATACAGCAGAAGTTGAGAAGGCACTTAAAGCCCTGAAAAATGGACGTGCATCTTGACCTGATGGCATGAGCAATGAACTATTCAAATATGCAAGTGACATTATCTCAAAACCGATCACGCACATAATAAATTCAGCTTTTATACACAACCTTCCCATCGACGCGATAGGCCAACGTACCCTTATAGCACTAGCCAAACCCAAGAAGCCACCTGCTCCCCGCCCCCCCCCCACCCAACCCCAATCTGCGGCCAATTGTGCTCCTCAACAGCATACGAAAAATGCTATCCAATGTTACTCTATGCTGCATCGAGACAAGATCGATTACTTCAATGGATCATGTCAAAGTGGCTTCACTAGTGGACGCAGCTGCGCAGACATTGATTGTATGGGCTCAACGCATGGTTGCGTCGATAGGCATGTCCAAAAACCGGGATTTCCACAAAATGGGCATTGACATGTCACGAATATTCGACACAATTAAACCCTCAAAGATTCTGGATGAACTACGCCAGGCCAGTTGCAATGAAGATGAGCTACGACTAGTGAGACTACTGCTTGGAGATACCAAGCTGAGAGTACGAGTCAAGTCAGTGAGGTCTGTAGAGTTTGAGACATCAATCGGCTCCCCACAGTCTATCTCCGGTGCTTTTCACCTGTTACCGTGCTGCTGCATTGAAATCGGTATGGGAAAGTTCCACAAGACCAAACGCCCCAGTATCAATACTGGGTATGCCGCTAGAGATGGAATATGCCGATGGTGTTGACTTCATTGATGAAGAAAAGAATCCCCTTGACGAACTTCTCCCAATAGCTGCAAGCAAACTAAAAATTGACAATCCCTTTATGAATGAATCCAAAACAGAGTTCACCCACATATACCTATCTACATAGCATGAAACTAAAGAAAATGACGATCCACTTCGTGGCGGCGAAACATGGAGGAAAAGGAAAATCCTAGGCTCACTGCTTTGCAGTATTGCTGACATTGCTGCACGCTGCATCATAGGGAAAATAGCTTTCCAGTCCTTCTGGAAGCTATGGATTCGTAGATCAAAGATGCCCTTGATTAGAAGGCTGCGTTTATATAATGCAACCTATGTATCCTTGATGCTGTATAACTGTACCAGCTGGGCAGCTCCAAAGGCAGCGCTAGACAAACTGGATGCCTGCCACCGCAAACACCTATGCGCCATCACTGGACACCGATGGCCAGACAACATAATTTGCAACCATGCACTATACAAGATGTGTAATACGTCGCTGCTCTCTGTAAAATTCGCCCAGCAAAGATGGTCCATGTTTGGCCAAGTGCTAATGATGTCAGAAGATACAGCAGCACAGAGAGCCTTGGAACTCACCCTTCTCGAAGCCAGCAAATACAATGCCAGGAGAGGACGTCAACTTTGCTAAGCACGCTACGAGGTACCTTCACGAAAGCAGCACTCGGTACACTCAAGTCAAGAATGGGCCTGAGGCAGCTAATGATTACGGCTGAGGACAAGACACAGTTGGCAAACATGAAGAAGGACTAATTGCAGCTGTATGCTGTTTCTACTACTACTACAGCCGAAGAATACAGTAATCACACATACATACATATTTACTGTATATTTTTCTGGAAATTGAGATTCAGAGTGCAGGGATCCATTGATCCCAACACGGACAAGGTGTGGGCCGAGTTAGCTAGAGATGGGCGGAGCACAGCTAAAACATGATCCCTCCATTTGCAGGCCATTATAAATCATTTTTTGCAAATTCTAGTGGTAACTTGACAGAAAATGTTAGTCTTTTGGCATACAAATACACATTCACTGAGCAAAAACTTCGATTTTCTTTTAAAGTCTTAGAATATTAAATGATTAATTAATACAGGCCCTAAGTAGCATTTTAGAGTTTCGAGGCACCGCTGACGCAACATGGTTTAAACAGCAGCAACTGATGATTTCTGACGAAAGGAGGCCGATGCTATGCAAGTCAAGTGTCAGCAACTATGTCGTTCCGTGTCAACGTACGTGGATGCATCTGATTTCTCTATAGCAACTGCTTTAAGACTCTATAATTCTCCGTATCAAGTTATTTAACCCTTTTAGACTCAATATCATCCAAAAACGCCTTCTGCAGTGGTCTTCAGAAATGTCTATTGGCAGACCAAGAGAAGACTATTTTTGAAAATTGACCACTGGATGACTGGCCAGTCATTTCAGGAGTAAATTAAAAAAATAGTCTTCTCTTAGTCTGCAAATGGACATTTTCTATGAGAAAATTGAAATTTCCGTGAACAAATTCGAGGGTTAAAGGATTAAGTAGTTTGTTATTCATGGCTGGTGTTATACGTTACAATGGAGGATATCCGGATTTATTTATTCCCCGCCCATCTCTAACTAGGCTCCGCCCATGCTTTACCAATACAAGATGCCAAATTTGGTTTCGTACAAGTAGGGGTGGGATACTTATGCGTAATGGCTGCGCTACAGGAGACCTACATATGAAGTCTACCGAATCTGCCTATGGCAGCAACAGCGCGCAGTCAAATTAGTTTCAAAACATTCAACATAATGTTTATTGAAGCGTAAGGACATTCAATTCGTACAACTTGGCGGACTATTAAGCGTTTATGACGGACTAATTCACGTCATTCATGACGTAGTTGGTTTTGACTCTGTGTGATGGCTCGATAAACTGTATCCCTCCATTGCACGAATGCTGCTATCTCTGTATATTTTCCTAGGTTTCCTCTTGGGGCCGATTGTCTTTGGAACCGTCATTGACAGCACGTGCGTTTTATGGCATGGTATACCGGGCAGTGGTGAAGCTGGTTACTGTACATTGTATGATACTTCAGCGTTTAGAGTTGGTCTGTTTACCTTAATGGGAGGAGTCGTTGTAGGAGTCTCAGTACTGGATCTTATCAGTCTGGTTATTGTCCTTAAAATGAGACGTTATAAGAAAATCATTAAAGACCAACGCGAATGGTATGTTAAAGCAGCTCAGGAGGTACACCAAAAGAAAATGGAGAACTCCGGGAAACGCTCATCAGAGACAACATATATCGATGAAGGTGTCGTAGTGAAAGATGTCAAGTCTAGTGACGTACAGGTAGGAGACGATGTACCTATGCACAATGGCAGTGCTATGGGAGACCTGCAAATGGAGTCTACCGAACCAAATTCGGCACCCGAGGAGATGGAGAGTGTTTGTAATCAAACTGATCGCAACCAGAGGGTAAATAATGGTAGTGGCAGCACAGAAGACAATGAAACTGGTCCCCTATAGCTGGTGAAATTGACACATGGTATTCAATTGCTAGTATAAAGTTAAATGTTGACTATTATATGTAATAGGGGCAGCGACTTATACTCTGGAGTATTTCAGTGGGTATTTGAGTTGACTGTTGTATAATTCAGTGTTGGTAGATTTTAATCAAGTGTAATGTATGTTTGACAGGTGAACTAAATAAAATGAACCATACGATAGTACGAGACTCAAAGTTAATATATTGGTATAAGAAATAATACGTCATCTACATATTTACCAATTATATGTGAATTATAGAATTGGATAACTCTAGTTTTAGCCATGCCCCACCCATCTCTAGCTAAGTCTCACCCACGCTTTGCCCGTGTTGGTATCGATCGAATCGTGAGCCTTCTGACTGCCAGTTTCCAGAGAACTATACGGGTAAGCTGTTGAATATTTTGGAACTAATTTGACAGGGTGCTGTTGCTGCCTATGGCGTACCTATGGCAGCAACAGCGTCAAGCCAAATTAGTTTCAAAATATCCAGCAGCATGTTTATTAAATAGGTAAATACATACAATTCAACAACAGCGCCTAGTCCGGTATCAATTAAACGTTCGTGGCGAACTTAGCTACGTCATTCATGGCAAAATTGATTATAACGTAAGCAAGCCTACATGTGACACAGATGATAATGACGCCATATGATTGACTGAGAAACTGGATTCATTAACAATCATACTATGGCATAATTAGGTGCTGCTTATGAAGACACAACTGCGATTGTTCACGATGGCTTGAAGTTGCATAAACCAACATAGCGTCAAATCGCAGATGTTAATAGTACGTCTCTTTCTAGCGATGCCTTGCTTATTTCTAGCTACGCTCGGCCCAAATCTTACTCATATTAACTCGATTTGACACATTGAAGCCGGAATTCTCAGCATCTATGTTTCAAGGTAACCTTAGAGGTAAGCTGTTGAATTTTTTGAAAATAATTTGTCCGCAACAACTCCAAGTAGTTCGCTTATTAAATTGTAACAACGGTTATCACATTCGTGACGGACATACGGCATTTTAATTGTGACGTTGGCTAATAACTGACGTAATTGATTATAACGTCAGCAAATGGGTCTCCAATTTTAGCTATGCCCCGCCCACCTCAAGCTAAGCTCAACCCACACTTCGCCGTGTTGAGATCGATCGATCCCAGACTGCCCTATCAATTTCCTGAAAACTATACAGGTAACCTGTTGATTATTTTGTAACTAATTTGATTGGGTGCTGTTGCTGCCTACAGCGCCCAATCAAATTAGTTTCAAAATATTAAACAGAATATTTATTAAATAGTAAAGATTTACAATTCGCGCAACAACGCATAGTCCGTCTTCAATTATGCATTCGTGACGTCATAATGACGTCATTGCTTATGATGGCATTCTACACGTCACGTAGTTTAGTATGACGTCATATGATGGATAGATAAAGAGTGACTCCCTTCATTCGCAAGTCCCTGCCTCGTCAGCTATATTATCTCTGCTAGTGGACGAACTAGAAGTAACGTAATTCCCACCGTAGTTGTCATCACATGGATGGGAAGCTATTGCACAAACAGATCATTTCGGGAATACCACAGGGGTGTAGGAACGTATTTGGAATGGAGTGTGATGGGGGCTAAACTATGGATGAAGACAAAACCTAGAGGGGCGTTATAGGTATACACTCTACGTGTATGGAGAGAAAAAACATGAAGGGGCCTATCACACCCTTTGCACCCCCACCATTCAAGTTCCTATGCATATGTACGACGATCTTTGCAAATCAATTGCAATATACTGCTAAGTTGTTGACGACTGGGAAACTAATTTGACATGAACATATTGCTGCCAGCCTCCTGTCAAATTAGTTTCAAAATACCAAAGATACTATTTCTTAAATCGCAAAATGGGTTTAGTGATTTTCCCTACTGTGTGGGCTTTATGTTGTCTACCACACACTTCGATTTATGTCTATCCTATCCATGGATAGAGCCGATTTGCCACTCAAGTACGTCACGTCATAATCAATTACGTCACGTGCCGGCTCACGTCACAATCAAAATGCGTTATGAATGCCGTATCTATTTCCGTCATAAGCAGTGAATAGTCCAGCAAGTGTACGAATTGTATGTCCTTATTATTTAAGAAACATTCTGTTGACTATTTTGAAAGTAATTTGACTGTGGTTGTTGCTGCCATGGGCAGCAGCATCGCACAGTTAAATTAGTTTTCTAAATATTCAGCAGGTTAAATGTATAGTTACCTTGAAATTGGGATTCTGGGAGGTCAGAATTCAAAGTATATAAATCGATCCCAGCCCGCGCAAAGAATGGGCGGAGCTTGGCTAGAAGTAGGAGGGTCATAGGTACAAATTGATCCCTTTCTTACCCGGAGTTATACTCGAGAGGAACCAACCGCCCATGGCATACCGAGGGATTAGACGTCGCATTAAGCATATGGTACGATTATAGTAAGATCAATCAATTTGATTAAAAATAGATATTGTAGCCTTGGAGCCTGATTCTGCACGACGGTCTCCGATGTGTCCTGTCCATCTGTCATAGCGGCGTTAAACGAGGACCAACCTTCTCAGTGGTCAGGTCCAAGCATTGGGGCTTTCACATGATAGGCATTGACATGTCTCCCGCTTTCGACACAATCAAGGGGGATAAATGCACTTGGACGTACTACATCAAGTTGGATGTAATGCAGATTAGATGTGACTAGAGAGAATACTATTTTCAAAGACCATGTTGAAAGTACCTGCGCAAATTGTACATTCCTCAGAGGTCGAGACTATTGTCGGCTTTCCACCCGTGTCCGGTGCTGTTTACCCGCTACCTCGCGGCAGTCCTGTCATCCATATTGCAGCACTCCACAAAACCAACCCAAACAGTGTCATCACCGGGCCTTCGACTAGAGATGGAGTACGCAGACGCTGTAGACTTCATAGACGAAGTAAAGAAGCCTCTAGACGATGTTCTACATATAACTGCAATAAGGCTGTGTTCTCACTTGAGAGTTAATCCGGAATAACGCCATACGTCAGTATTGCGGTACGCCGGTCAAGTCTCTAGTGAGACATAATCCGGAGTAATGCCATACTGGCGTATGGCGTTGTTCCAGAGTAACTCTCTCGTGAGAACACGGCCTTGGATACGTTTGGCGTGTGCCACCGTAAACACCTCTATACTATCACCAAACACTGCTGGCTTTACGGTAAAATCCCCAATCATACGCTATGCAACATGTGCAACACGGTCCCAATGCGAGTCAAGGCGATCCAACAATCGCAGTCTACGTTTGGCCATGTTCTGCGGATAGCGCTATAGATGCAGGCACAGAATGACATGGAATTTGACATACCACGAGCAAATAGTTTAAAATCACGCGCAGAACGCCACTGCGCAAACCTGATGCACACGCTACATACCGACCTGGAAGAGCCAGGACTGGGTATACCAAGACGCAAGAAAGCCCTGCGGGAGCTACGTACTCTTGGTAAGGATAAGAGACAGTGGCCAAAGAAAAAGAAGTATTGATAGCAGCCTCAGAACGCAGATCATCATCGTCGTCGTCGCCGCCGTCGTCGCCGTCCTCGTCATCATTGCCAGTTCAAATGAGATCCCACTAAGAGAGGTTGAGATTCTCTTGCCTTACAGGCGGTTATTTTCATATCGATTCTGGGCATTTTCTTGTTGCTCACAGTCAAATTAGTTTCAAAATATGTTACAGAATGTATATTAAATACTAATTCACAAAAGATATTCATTTCAGTCACTGGCGTGACTAACATTTGGCAGTTTCGTGACGGACCTACGTCATTTTATAGGGAAGTCAGGTGTGACGCGACATGTTTGATTATGACGTCAGATACTGGAGTAATCGCATCACTCCATAAGTACCAAAGCTCCGGTGATACGATCCGAACTCCCATGTTGTCTCCACAAGTCATCGTGCGCGATGACTGAAGTGTTAGTGCCAATAGCTATAATGCATTTTAGTATTTAATAACTTTCACGTATATTGAAACTATTTTGAAACTGCTTTAATAAATATCAACTCAAATCTCTAATTGCTGGTCAATTAATCTATATAGTTACAAACAAAACAAAAAGACATTTTATGCAAGCATGTTATCTCCCTAGATTTCTCATTTACTCTTACGTCATACAGCAATTACACTGGCTACTAAGGACTCACTGTGTGTAAACTTCTTCCTCCGCTTAGATATACAATTTACAAAAATAGCTTTTATTTTCGATATCAAATTGGATATTAGTCCCCGCGCCGTTGACCAACGGGCGCGCCAATATCAAATTGGAAATTGGTTCCTGCACCGTTGACAAACGCATGCTCCAGTATTAAATTGGATATTGGTCCCTACGACGTTGACCAACGGGTGCGCCGATATCAAATCCATAGTGGTCCATGCGCCGTTGGTCAGCGGCGCAAATTCGATATTGGCGCAACACATCTACATTCCTCAAGACCTTTACACAGTTTTTGCTTAGCCAGTGTAGATTTGCAGGCCAGAAAACTATTTTTGAAAAATTACTAATGGAATGACTGGCTAGGTAAGCAAGCTAATATATATAATCTACAAAAATAGTGTTTTCTGATGCCCTGCAAATCGACATTCCTCAAGACCTTTACACAGGTTTTGCTTAGCCAGTGTAGATTTGCAGGCTGGAAGATTATTTTTGACAATTTACCACTGGAATGACTGGCTCGGTAAGCGAGCTAATATATATAATTTACAAAAATAGCGTTTTCTGAAGTCCTGCAAATTGACACTCCTCAAGACGGTTACAAATATTCTGTTTAGCCAGTGTCGATTTGCAGGCCGAAAGAAGACTATTTTTGAAAGTTTACCACTGAAATGACTGGCTCGCTTACCGAGCCAGTCATTACAGTAGTAAATTTATAAAATAGTCTCCTCTTGGCCAGTAAATTTGATTATTCTTCAGAGGCCCTTTTTGTCGGCCTTTACCGGTAATGGGTTAAGTTGACACGAGAAGGGTTAATCAGAGGTTATTACCCATGAATCAATGCCGGATGTGATGCTGCAGTTATATCCTACCGGTAATGCCCACGAGTAACTGCGTTTAAAGGTGCATATTCACACCAACATGGTTGGAGAGAAAATTATTTCAGAGACTTAAAATGTGTACCTAAATGTCAAGAAACGACCTAAATCTGATGGTTTCATTCCGTATATTTATATTATAATATCATTTTGTTTAAAGTTGTGAAGTTGAATTAGGGACTCGTGTCTATAATTGAATTTCACAACATAAAAATTTAATGATTTGCACGTAAGAAAATCGTCATATTTTAAAATGTATTTCCTTGCATTCACTAGGCGCATAATTTAAGTCTATAAAAGTATATAATTTTAACAATTTTATTTTGAACATTTTGGCGCGAATAAACACCTTTAATAAACCTTTCGTTCTTTACCTGCAAATAATAATGCAAGTGTAGCGTACTAATGTTACAAATTAAGAAAGCTTTATCAGAAATATTTAACATGCCATAGGCAGCCAGAACGACGGACATACAGCGATACATCCCAAAGGCGGGCATATACTAGGTGCGAATCGCAAGTAAAATTGACAATTAGATCTATTTGGAGGTGAAATTGAATTTCAATTTTCAATTGGGATTCTGACGGTCACATGGGTGAGATTGGTGATATTGGTGAGACTTGACAATCCCTCTGCATTGTTCTTCATCAGGTGAGAGACATTTAACTCCTCTTGAATCAACAGCATCTCAAAGCGTTCAAAATTCTACTTATATCAATTCACCCTTTAATGGTCAAAATTTTTCAAGAAAATAATAATTCTTACAATAATATTTACAAAAATAACTTTCTGTTGTCGTGCAAATAGACACTGCTCAAAACCACTACAGGTGCGGGTTTTTTTGGCCAACTTGACCATGAAAATTGTCAAGAAAATCCAGTTTTTTCTTAGCTAGTGTCTATTTGTCGGCTGAGAGAAAACTATTTTTGAAAATTTACCACTGGAGTGACTGGATCGGTTACCGAGCCAGTCATTCCAGTGGTAAATTGTTAAAAATCATACTCTCTTTGAAGAGAAAATGGGCATTTCTCAAGACCATTACATAGTCCGTTTTCGGTGGTTTTTGCCATTAAAGCGTTAAGTTAACACAAGCGGGTTAATGGCTGACCATTGTCCATCCTAAAATGTAGGCCTTGGGAAATGTTTGAAAATATATGGCATTTGTTTGTACATTTCATTCCAAGATTCATACGCCACGTTATGTGCATAACATCCACAAGAAGCAGTCGTATATGGTAACCATTTGAACCCCGAATTCCCTGAATTCCAATTTCAAATTCGCAATGCCGGCAATCGGTTGCAACAACTTCCAGTTGAATTAGTTTCAAAATAATCAACATGGTATTTATTAAACCCTAAATGATTGGGGTATTTTAGGGTTTTGGACTCAAGGGGAGTAATGGTAACAGGCATTGTATGGTTTTCTTACAGAATGGCAATCACGTCCTTTGTACTAAATATCTTTGCTTTTAAATGACTCCCGTTTCTGTAGCTATGTTCTCGGCGTTATCGTCGTCTTCTGTGTAACCTTCATTGGAAAACACCGCGCTCTCGCGTGCCACCCTGGAGTTGTTATCAATTAGTAAGTATTTATCCTGATCCATTATAGGGTGAGGATCCGTGGCATTGGGTAGATCGTCGAGGGATACATCAGTGAGCCCAGGTTGTGATGGTTGCATGTCGTCAGCTTCCATTGAACGACCACCGCTCATATCTGACACGTCTGTCTCCGCTACGTTTTCCTCACCTGAGAGGGTGTTGTCGGCACGTTTCATCTGTTGTTCTACACATTCATTGTCAGTATTAGCGGGCGTGTCACCTGGTATCACGTTGTCACGTGCCATCGTGGCACCTGGTATCACGTTGTCACGTGCCGTCGTATCTTGCTCTGGAGCTTGAACACCATTCTTAATTACATCTGGTGACGACATACCACCCTTCATTGTTTTCTTTTTCTGATTTGCTTCGTCAGCATCCGCGGTATACTGATCACGTTGCGTTTGAACTATCTTTTTGTAGCGTGGCAATCGAATCACTATAACCATACTTATTAAAGCCAGGATAAGAACACCCACCCGAACACCACCGATCAATGTATGCAGTTTTAGTCGGATCTCGGCAGTGTCATACAATGTGCAGTAACCGCCACCATTATTGCCCGGCTTCACCTGCCACAGAAGGCATGTACTGTCAATAACGGTACCAAAGACAATTGGTCCCAACAAAAAACCTGTAAAACAGATTTACAGAAAGATATCTACCAGATGATCCAATTTCAATTTCGATTTCAAGTTTGTTCTGTAACTTCTTCACAAGTGAACGAAAGACGTATCATGAAACATACCCACAATTTCAGAGACATATACTACTTATATAAATAACTAGTGATGATAGTAGTGGTCATAAAGATGACGATGATGATGATGATGATTATGATGATGATGATGATGATCTGATGATGATGGGTAACTGATGATGATGGGTAATGAAATTGAATTTGATGATCATGATGATGATGATGATGATGATGATGATGATCGTGGTGATGATGATGAAGCTGCTGATGATGATGATTGTGGTGGTGGTGTGTTGATGATAATGATGTGTATGATGATGATGATGATGATGGTCAGGATGATGATTATGATGATGGGGATGATGATGGTGGTGGCGGTGGTTATGGTGGTGGTGGTGCTGATGATGTTGATGATGATGATGATGCTTAAGTAGATGATGGTGACGATGATGATGATACTGGTTATGATGATGATGTTTCTGATGATGATGGTGATAATGCTGATGATTAGG
>CM067375.1:29993146-30015646 GCA_034401795.1 Chaetoderma sp. LZ-2023a | reverse complement strand
CCCTCACCCACCACCACAACACCAACTCTGTCTTTGGAAAACGCCTCGCACTAGATGCTGCGGGAGAAGGCAGTACCTAGACCATAACAAAACCACCTAAACCTCTATCCAACATCAGGATTGTGACGGAATTAAACATATTTTCTTGTTAAATGTGATCTTGTCGTCCAATTTACTGGAAACTGTCACAGTGGCACACCAACGTAGACGCGTACGTCATATCATGCTTGCGCGCAAATCGCAACATAGCGCACCCAGGGTCGAAGTTAAAACTCAGCGGGTGGGGTGGGCTGGGAGGGGGCGGGGGGGGGGGGGGGCGTGCAGAGTCTGTTCTTTAATCTGTGCCATCAGAACTGCATCCGACCTGCCGTTAGGATCGCGAGAAAACTATGGTCTAGTTCCGACCGTAATGTTGATGGGGCCGCTGAAGTCAGATGGCTGTGGGATTTGACTACATCAGACTTATACTGTGCAGTTCAATAATAATTTGACAAATTTCGAACACAAAAACAAAGAAAAAAAGATATTGCTGAATATTTTGAACATAATTGTATTGGAAGACAATGGCTGTTTTCGGCTGGGCGAAAAATGTGCTTATATTGGCTTCATCGAGTATATTTCATATTCGACAGGGTATATCTCGGTAAAAAATAGAGCACGAAACAAGCCGGAGCCAACACGTCTGGCATGCTTCGTGAAGTATGTCACGTGATGCAAAATATGAAAATGCGAGACTTAGGAGCTTAATTCTACTATTATTCAGCATTCGCTATGTCTGAAAACAGCGCTGAAAGGTGGATTTTATTTACAGGATAGTAAAATTTTTGGCGATTTAGTCGGTTTCTGTACCTTCCATACTGCTAGGGTTTTTCATTCGACTGGTACGTTTGCGTAGAGAACATTTTTGGCAACTGTGCGATTAAATATACTCTACGGAAAGATCACAGTCGAATACAGCCATTCCGATTAATTTATGAGTTGTACAATAGGTGTAGCATCTATGTGTGCAACTTGAAGTTATGCAGGCGCCTAAAATTAAGACAAAAATAATGCTTGTGTCACTTTTTAGGGCCCAACATTTGGGTGTGTGTGTGGTGCCCTGTGCAAATACACGTGTAGCACTACCTTATGTTTGGCTATGAGTACGCTGTATTCATGCATGTGTAATAATATCCAATCATGGCACTAACTTACCCGTGGAGTTTCGGCTGTGTGCATTTGATTGCCAATCCAACAAACGGAACAATAACGTTAACACCATCTGATAGACAGATCACCACCATACAACCTAAAATTGTCAACTTTAGGCACGAAGTCAACATTCCACTCAATATAGATCCAACTACCCCAGCAACAATTACAGGTACACCTGTCAACAAGAAAACAACAGAAATATACAGTTTATTCTTTCTCCAAATTGTACCTACTTAACTTATTCGCTGTTGCCAACTGTGTCTTGTCCTCGGCCGAAATCCTTAGCTTTCCCAGGTCCATTCTTGTTTTGAATGTACAGAGTCCGGCTTTCTTGAGGTCACCTCGTGGAACGCTTAGCAGGTTTTGCAATGACGTTCTCTCCTGTCTTTGTATTTGCTGGCTCCTAGTAAGGCGAATTCTAAGGCTCTCTGTGCTGGTATGTTTTCTGGCATCCTTAGCATATGGCCAAACATGGACCATTTTTGCTGGGTGACTTTTACAACTTGTGGCGATGTATTACACATCTTGTACAGTACATCATTGGAAATTATGCTGTCAGGCCATCGGTGCCCAGTGATGGTGCGTATGTGTTTGCGGTAGCAGGCATCAAATTTTCGAGAGCTGCCTTTGAGCTGCCCAGCTGTTACAGTATTACAGCATCAAGGATACGTAAGATGCATTGTATTAACGTAGTCGTTTTGTCTATTGTGTCTCAAAGTGCATCTTTGATCTAGGAATCAATAGCTTCCAGAAAGGATGGAAAGCTATGTTTCCTATGACGCAGCGGGCATCAGTATCAGCAATACTACAAAGCCCAGGATTTTACTTTTCCTCCATGGTTCGTCGCCAGGAAGTGGGTTGTAATTTTATTTAGGTCCATGCTTTGGCGATAGGTATATGTGGGTGAACTCTGTTTTCGATTCATTCATGAAGGAATTCTCCATGTTTAGTTTGCTTGCAGCTATTGGGAGAAGTTCGTCAAGGGGTTTCTTTTCCTCATATATGACGTCCACATCGTCGACATATTCCACCTTTATTGGCATACCCCGTACTGGGAGCCATAAACATTGGTATTGTAAGGAGCATGGTTGCTATCGTGTGACAATACAGTAACAATTTTAAAAGGATGAAGACAATTTTCAGAGAGGTGCATACATTGTCTAGATGCCGAAGGGTATTGTTTTCCAATTTCTATGCAAAAAAATTCACGGAATTAAATTTTATCATATAAACACGGGTTTCAGCTCATTTAATATTTTTCGAAACGAACACATGTGTAATATTTAACAAAAGATTTCCATTGGCTATTGGGCGTGTGAACCAACTTGAATTGATCAACCAAAACAAGGACTGAAGGGCTCCGCGCCGCGATGCGTCAAAGCGGTGGTTATTTCACGAAGGGGTGACTATTTCATGAAAATCAACGACGAAAAATTTTATAAAATTTACTCGGGTCGCTATTGGAACATATGTCAGAATTTCAGTTTATATGATAAATAGAATCCGAGACCCAGTCCCATTCAACATCACCATTATCAATCTCGTCGAAAATTACCACTTTGCAAACGCAAAAAGTGATAATTCTTTTTCTCGGTTTAATAATAGTAATGTTAGATGGGACATCATTTCCGATCCTCTCTATACAAGATTTCTAAATGCTCTTCCAGATGGCGTATTCGATAAATGCATTGGCATATACTGCATGCACTTTGTGCTCTACATATATATATATATATATATATATATATATATATATATATATATATATATATATATATATATATATATATATATATATATATATATATATATATATATATATATATATATATATATATATATATATATGGGGGAGAAAGATGACACCTCCACGCTGGTCTCCTCTGTAAGTACCAACTTTGTTGGGAAACTAAGTCATCAAGGATTGCGGGCTGACATCCGCATACAGAGGCAACTCGGACCATGTCTAACCTTCTAACAAGAAATTGTGCTCGGCATCCTCGGACAACGCAATCTTCCCATGAGCTTACCATAGCTACGTGGAATGTACGTGGTCTGACTGCAACATCAAAGAGGCAAACCTTAGGTGCAGACTGTGAACACTATAAAATCGATATCACATGCATTCAAGAGACTAAAGTAGCTAAACACTCAGAGAAGCAACATCAGACAGGCCATAAGCTAGTACTCATGGAGCAAAAACAGGCCACTTACCATGGATTAGGCTTCGTAATGGGACAAATGGTATTGGACCATGTCATCAGTTTTGCATACGTCAGTGATCGCGTTGCATTTATCGACCCGGTTATACCAACACGAAAGTGCACCACCACTAAGTGTCACATAGTTAATGCATATGGGCCAACTACCGAAAGGGCCCAAGAGAATCCAGCTTTATTAGATTCCTTCTATGCATAACTGAGCTCTGCCATTACTATCCCAGCTAGATGGCAACTGTTCGTGTAGGGCGATTTCAACTCCAAGCTGAGTAAACACGGCATTGTGGACAAAGGTTCAGGACTTGGCTCATGCATCGGATCGTATAGGGAGGACACACGCAACAGCAAGGAAGATGCACTGGTAGCATTCCTTAGGTCCAATGGCCTATTTGCCTATTGATCGCAAAGCCCCAAAATGTGCTAAGGCAACAAAAGCAGACTTCAACCAAATAGATTTCATACTATGCAAGGCAGCAGAAAAACCCTTCTCTAGGATGCTCGTTTTCTTATGGCGGCACAGACCTCAAATCTGACCCTAAGATCATTACACGCCTCCATATGAACCAGCTCTACCTAATGTATAAACGCCATACCAGACAAGATGGTAGAGTCACCTATAACTTACCCAAGCTCATCAGCGAGACTGACACTCAAATGTCATATAAAAAGGCCCTCGGGGTGCAAATAACTAACATCGACGGCAGCTCCGATCCAAACGAAGCCATAACCAAAATACTGATATCTATGGAATCATCAGCTACTAGCCCCATAGGTGTTCTGAACAGAACTATGTATACTGACGACCCTCTCGTAGTAAAATGTCAGCAGAACAGAAAGCATTACGTCTGCGCATCTATCAAAGTGGCCAAAGTGAAGATCGACCAAACTACGCCAGGAACGCAATAACATTCTGCGCCACATTAGCGAATGCTTAAAAAAACTTGGTATCCAACAAGCAGATGCCCTAGCAGATGAAATCACTGCCACGGATGACTGCCACAAAATGTGTCGGGCAGCCCGAGCCCTGAGAGTTGCTGACTACACACCACCACTATCTGTACATAACTCTGGAGGACACTTTATCGGGACTGACCTGGGCAAAGCCAAGGCAATTCGAGAATGGTTCAAGCAACAGTTCACTGACCACGATGATACGCCCTTGCACCCATTCTCAGGGGACGCCAGGCCATTACTAACACCAATTAATACAGCAGAGTTTGAGAAGACACTTAAAGCCCTGAAAAATGGACGTGCATCTTGACCTGATGGCATGAGCAATGAACTATTCGAATATGCAAGTGACATTATCTCAAAACCGATCACGAACATAATAAATTCAGCTTTTATGCGCGGCCTTCCCATCGAGGCTGAAAGCCAAGGCATCCTTATCGCACTACCCAAGCCCAAGAAACCACCTGCCCCCTCGCCCCATCCAATATGTGGCCCATTATGCTCCTTAAGAGCATACGGAAACTCCGATCCAATGTTACTCTATGCCACATCCGAGACAAGATCGACGACTTCACGGGTTCATGTCAAAGTGGCTTCAAACGTGGACGCGGCTGGGCAGACATTGTATGGGCTCAACGCATGCTTGTGTTGGTAGTCATGTCCAAACACTGGGATTTCCACAAAATGGGCATTGACATGACACGAGCCTTCGACACAATTAAACGTTCAAAGATCCTAGATGTACTACGCCAGGCCATTTGCAATGAAGATGAGCTACGACTAGTGAGATCACTGCTTGCAAACACCCGCACACCCCCCCCCCCCACCCCACCCACCCCACCTATACTGGGTATGCTGCTAGAGGTGGAATATGCCGACGAAGTGGACTTTATAGATGAGGAAAAGAAACCCCTTGACGAACTTCTCCCAATAGCTGCAAGCAAACAAAAAATTGAATATCGCTTTATGAATGAATCCAAAACAGAGTTCACCCACATATACCTATCTACAAAGCATGAACTAAAGAAAATGATGATCCACTCCGTGTCGGCAAACCATCAAGGAAAAGTAAAATCCTGGGCTCCCTGTTTTGCAGTACTGCTGACATTGCTGCATCATGGGGAACATAGTTTTCCAGTCCTTCTGGAAGCTATGGATTCGTAGATCTAAGATACCCTTGGTAAAAAGACTACGTTTATACAATGCAACCTGCATATCCTTGATGATGTATAACTGTAACAGCTGGGCAGCTCCAAAGGCAGCTCTAGACACACTTGACACCTGCCACCGCAAACACCTACGCACCATCACTGGACACCGATGACCAGAGAGCATAATTTCCAACGATGCACTATACAGGATGTGTAATACGCCGGCGCTGTCTGTAAAAGTCGCCCAGCAAACATGTTTGGACATTTGCTAAGGATGTCAGAAGACACACCAGCACAGAGAGCCTCGGAATTCGCTCTATTCAGAGCCAGCAAAAACAGTGCCAGGAGAGGACGTCATTGCATAAATCTGCTAAGCGTGCTACTAGGTGACCTCAAGAAAGCAGGATTAGGTACACCCAAGTCAAGAATGGACCTGAGGAAGCTAAGCATAATGGCCGAGGACAAGACACAGTGGGCAAAAGCGAACAAGGACTGATTGCAGCTGTAGGATGTTTATACTACTACAGCCGCAGAATGTATATATATATATATATATATATATATATATATATATATATATATATATATATATATATATATATATATATATATATATATATATATATATATATATATATATATATATATATATATATATATATATATATATATATATATATATATATATATATATATATATATATATATATATATATATATATATATATATATATATATATATATATATATATATATATATATATATATATATATATATATATATATATATATATATCTCAAATATAACAAATTATTACACGGTTTCTGGTGTTGAGAAGTATTCTGACAATGGAAGATTCGATTGACGCCATAGTCAAAGACGTGACATGTATGATGACGTCATAATCAATTACGTCATGAGTGACGTAGTTAAGTTTGTCACGACTGCTTAATTAATGACGGACTAATCGTTGCTGTACGAATTGTATGGCTTTACTATTCAATAAACATATTGTTGGATATTTTGAAACTAATTTGAATAGGCTCTGTTGCTCCCATAGGCAGCAACAGCACCCAGTCAAATTAGTTTCAAAATATTCAACAGCTTATCTGTATAGTTTTCGGGAAATTGAGATTCACAGAGTGCAGGGATCGAGCTAAATATAGGCGGGGCATAGCTAAAACTGGATTCCGCCATTATGATCGCTTAGGTCAACTTAACTCTTTAACGGCCAAGCCGTCCAAAACTACATATGCAATGACATTGAGGCAGATCCATTTAAGAACCGAGAGAATACTATTTTTGAAATATTACCAGTGGACTGACTGGCTCGATAATAGAGCCAGTCATTCCAGTGACATTTTGGCCTGCAAATGGACACTGACTAAGCCTTGTAAATGTCAGTGGTAAATTCAGAAAATAGTCTTCTTTGGTTTGCAAAAGTTATAATTTTCTTGAAAAATCTTGACCGTTAAAGGGTTAATTGATATGAGTAGCATTTCAGGCCTTTGAGTATGAAACAATACCCATCAAAATCCCTGCCTTCCAGGTAGGCACCAGGAAATGTTGCTCGATGTATTTTGGAAAGAAACTGGCTGCTCCACTCATGGCAAACATCAGAATCCCTTCAGTCGCCGTCAGGAGAATATAAAGAGGGTTCTTCGCCAACCGCAATGCAGACTTTGGGAAATCTGTAAACAAAACAAAAGCAATGCATTACACAGGTTTGAAATGTGTTTTGTGTGAGCGTAAACATGTTCTGGTTTCAAAGTGTCCACTCGATTCCAACCGTGGGAAAAGGTGGCCGAGCTCAGATTGAAATAGACTGGGCATAGCTAGCCATGGAACCGTCTATTAACTAATTATGTATTCAAGTAATGAGGACTGGGCATAAATATGTTCCGAAATGGGACATGTTGCTGAGAATGGAGGAATCGAGTGTATAGGTCAGTAATATGAAGTCATAATCAACTACGTTATGCATAGGTTAACATCACTATCCAGTTTCACAATCCACAATCATAATTTACATAAATAGCCTGTCATAAACCTGTAATCGTGCTGTCGAATTGTCCGAATTGTATGACTTTATTATTTAGTAAACATGTTAAATTAGTTTCAAAATATTCAGCAGCTTACCTGTATAGTTTTCTGGAAATTGATATTGAGAGAGTGCGGGTATTGATTATTCCCAACATGGGCAAAGCATGGGTGGATCGTAGATAGAGATGACAGTCGGTTATCATGCATATAACATCAGGATCATTGCTACCTGTTAAAATCCACTCCGCATGTTCTTCCCTTGCAGTATAAAGTATATGATGAGTGACATGCTGATTTGCCTCTCCATGTGTATCATTAGGAAATGTGATTGATTAAGCATCGATGTTAGTGACTTTAGCTTTATCAGTTTCATCACTAAATCCACCAGGTAAGTACGACAGCATATACGAGTCCATATACTCAGTAGACAATATTGTAGAACGTTGTCTTTATTTATGGAAACTGCAACGAAAACATTTGGATCTGGAGCAGAAAAAACATCCATGACTTCGTAGGGTTTCAAGACGCGGTTTTCAATACGATGATGACTCCCACTTTCCTTCAAACTGATCTATTTATGTCAGGCAATACAGAAATAAAGATTTCTTTTTTCACATGGGAAGGTTATTAGAAGCTTTGCTTGTTTCGCCTGTTTGCGATTGTGTCATTCAGGCTGTTCTTATAGAATAATGACCATTTCCGAATTATATGCATAGCATCTATAACAACAACTGTTTTTCAGTATTCCATACATAGGTGATTCAGTCTCTCAACAGTCTTTAACAAAGCTTAACTTTATGTCATCTGACTGTCGCTTGTGACTAGGGAAGGGGGACTGCATGACATTCATGTTCAATTATGACATGGAATACACAAGTTTGCCCACCGCAGGCTAATTACAATCCGTGCCATTATTATCAAGTGTGAGGTATGTGCTTTTCTGAAATGGATTCAGCAACTTTTTACTTTTCATTTCGTGTACATGAATCGTGTTCAGCTTTGCAATTGTCGTGCCATGGACCACGGTCTGGCTCAGACCCAAGTGTTTCCTGTAGGCATGTGGCATCAAAATTGATTATGTCATTCTGTACTTAGTGGTCAGTAATTGCACTCATGCCAATATTGATCAGGTGTGCTATGGGCCCTTTGAATGGACTGGTTTCACAACTACTATGACTTGTTTAATATAAATCCTTTCTCTGTTGTTGGTGGTCTCGCCACTACCATGGCGTATCTGCGTCAAATCTTACATGGAGTATGTTCTTTACCCTGATGGTTTCGTGTATATCTATTTGCTCGTGCCGCCACATTGAGGGGTATGCCATCCAAACCACTTTCTTCCTTAGCATATGCATGGTACGTCTGCGTTAACGGCTTGTCTGGTAATATGCCGTTGTGGTTCCCCTCTGCCCATCTCCACGCGAAAGCTCCATCCATAATTAGATATTAAACTAAATGACTAATAGTTGGTAGCTGTTTCATTTCACGTAAGTAGAGACTGTTTTGCCACAAATAACACACATCTTTTTGCAATCAAGTGCATGTGTAGACGATCGTGTTTTGATTTCACTACTACATGTAAGAGCACTTTGATTTCTGTGGATGGGATGTAGGTTGAGATATTGGTGTTACTGTCTTAGTGTCACAAGCTTATGACGTGCTTGATGCGTGTATGCGTTGCAACGCCCGGGATGCCACTTTGGTATCTTGTTTTATTACCATGTGTCGCAATTTTTATAACATGCAAGGAGTTTGCTGTGTCAGCTTGTTAGATATGTATTGCCGTGATATGCTTATCTGTAGATTAAAAAATATCTAGAGGTTCGATTTTGCGTCGAGTCTGACATAATATATATTCTTTCATAATCGGTTTTTGCTTTGAAGTTTGGATACCGTCTTGTCTTTTGCATCAACCTGTGGAATTCCTTGATCGTTTCATTGCAATTTAAAACAAGAACATACACAAGTATCAAAGATAATATATGGATTGGTCTATGGCAGCAACAAACATCAAACCAAAAATCTTCAGCATGTATTAGTGTGGTATCCACTATCCAATAACAGTACACCTCCTTTACAACAATTATAATTTAATTTTAATCTAAGCTAAATGCATTTTCCCATATTGAATTCGAGCATAACAATATATATTCTGTAACTCAATTGATACGATACGTTAAAGAATGGCTATTTAAATCTGATTTTCAAGGCATATATAAACGATTTTTTTACAATTACGGCCTTGACCTATATTTCAAGTTCAAATTGACCTTTAATATACAGACCCGCAAGGATGTCTAGTGAGGTCGTGTTCTCCATGGTACAAGGATCATTTTGATCAAAGCCAGCCTTTCACAGCAGACCGGTCCCAAAAATTCCAAAATTTGGGAACGTTGGTCCCCAGGTAACATATGATGATGTCATTACGCACAAATTAGTATACTTTTTATTTAGTCCTTGATTCAAATTCACAAATAAAAATTAAATTAATTTATATGGAATGAAATCATCATATACTAAGATTTAAATTCGTTTCGTTTCATTACATCTAATCACTCAATTTAAGCCTCTACGAGTACACAAGTTTAACAATTTTATTTTCACTCATCCTCGTCTGAATGTGCACCTTTACGCTTATGTACGCAATAGTTAAGGTGAGCTTGCAAAAGTAAATGTTCAATTCGATGTCGATTTGGGTTTTCACAAACCTGCAACTAGAGATTTTGCTGTCTCGTCTGTATGTTGTGTCACGTTCCCACCTGGCATTCGTTTGGGGAAAAAAATCAGAGGGATAGCTGTTATTACGGAGATCCCTCCAAGAACCAGGAATCCCAACCACCACGCGCCAATCCAACGTGGATCGCTCATAGACATGTTTGTGTCTATAATAACAATAATAATAATAATAATAATAATAATAATAATAATAATAGTAATAATAATAATAATGATGATGATGATAATGATGATGATGATGATGATGATGATGATGGTGATGATGATGATGACGATGATAATAATAATAATAAAAATAATAATAATAATAATAATAAGAAGAAGAAGAAGAAGAAGAAGAAGAAGAAGAAGAACCGTTGTTGTGGTAATGGTGGTGGTGATGGTGGTAATGGTGGTGATGGTGGTAATGGTGGTAATGGTGGTGGTGGTGGTGATCGTGCTAAATTGTCAAAAATAGTCTTCTTGTGGCATCCACATGGAGAGTCCGCAATACCACTATGGATGTCACTTTGGTGGGTTCGGCCATTATAAGGTTGAGTTGACATAAGAAACGTTAATATTTTGCTTATAATGGCTAATGCATTCAATGGACCTTTCCACTGTATCCATCAAACGTATGACGTTATAATCAACTACGTGACGTGTAGAATGACGTAATACTCAATGACGGCATAAACGACGTGGATAAGTTCGTTACGAAGCTTAATTGATGACAGACTAAGCGTTGTTGTACGAATTATGTGTCTTTATTATTTAATAAAGACGCTGTTGAAAATTGTGAAACTAATTAGAATGGCGTTGTTGCAGCAACAGCATAGGCAGCAACAGCACGCAGTCAAAATAGTTTCAAAATAGCATACCTGTATTGTTTTCTGGAAATTGATATTCAGGTGTGCAAGGATTGATCGATCCCAAGACTGGTAAAGCGTGGGTGGAGCTTAGCTAATGGGCGGGCAATAGCTAAAACCGGATTCCTTTATTAGGCTGAATAAACAAAATGTCTGAATGCGCTTTTAGTGAAAATCTCTATCTTGGATTATCTGAAAAGTCAGTAGATAGTGGCATTTTATTGAATTAATTGACTGAAACCTATGTGGCTCACATATAAGTTATTAGTAGGTCGGAAGGACAATACGTATCTGCTACTGTTAGATACCATACCTTCTAGTGTGACGTACATTTGGCTAAATGTAGCCCCGAATGCGCTGCCAATAACAGGTCCGAAGATCACCATTCCCATGATAACGCCTGGAAGAGAATAATTCCAGGAATATAATATAAGATCCGATTAGTAACCCTCATCAGATAGGGTAGTTAATGATGAAATTACCACTCAAGTATCTGAAATCATAAGCAGATACCTCTGGTGTTCGGTGACGTTAGTCACTCGCAAAACGGGTCAATGGTCCTTCACGAAATCATTTGAATATTTGATGAACGTACATGCCATTGCAGCTTTGAAGCTCCTCCCGCAAATTAGTTTCAAAATATCCAACAGCTTACCTATATAGATACACTGCAATTGGGCGTCTGCGAATTTCCGGTTTAACTAGAAAATCGATTCAGATGCACGTACATAGTGGGCGGATATTAGCAAGAAATAAGCAGATCTTAGCTAGAAATTAGCGGATCTTAGCTAGAAATCGACAGATCTTAACTAGAAATCGGCGGATCTTATCAAGAAATCGACAGATCTTATCAAAAAATCAGCGGATCTTAGTTAGAAATGGGTAGATCTTAGCAAGCAATCAGCGGATCGTAGCTAGAAATGGGCGCATCTTAGCTATAAATGGGCGGATCTTAGAGAGAAATGGGCGGATCTTAGCTATAAATGGACGGATCTTAGCCAAAAATGGGATGAGCTTAGCTATAAATGGGCGAATATTAGCTAGAGATGGGCGGATATTAGCTAGAAATGGGCGGATATTAGCTAGAAATGGGCCATTATAGGGTTAAACTGAAGCAAGAAACGTTCAGATGCACGTTGCTTGAAATGTGCGGATCTTAGCAAGAAATAGGCTGATCCTAGTCAGAAATGTGCGGTGCATAGCTGAAAATGGGTGGATCTTAGCTAGAAATGGGCGTATCTTAGCTGGAAATGGGCGGATCCTTATCTAGAAATGGGCGGATATTAGTTGAAATGGGCGTATCTTAGTTGGAAATGGGCGGATCCTTAGCTAGAAATGGGCGGATATTAGTTAGAAATGGGCAAATATTAGGTAGAAATGGGTGGTGCATAGCAAGACATGGGCGGATCTTAGGAAGAAATGGACAGTGCATAGCTGGAAATGGGCGGATCTTAGTAAGAAATGGGCGGTGCATAATTGGAAATGGGTGGATCTTTGCAAGAAATGAGCGGTGCATAATTGGAAATGGGCGGAGGTTAATGAGAGATAGGCGGTGCATAACTGGAAAAGTGCCGAGCTTTTCAAGAAAGGGGCGATGAGTAGCTGGAAATGAATCCCTACATTGTAAGCTATACTGAACCAAAAAAGCTTAGCAATTTGGGCTTTTGGCTTGCCGCATAGAAATCGTGTACGCTGATGTGATCAAATGTTTATGGAAAATCTGTAGATCAAATGTGTCCCTTTTCTTGTTGAACATCATCACTCGTGTTGTGTATTGAAATTAAAATCATTTCTCGCTTTCCAGGCCTGCACGTTTACTGCACGTACAAATGTATTGCTTTTGCTGGTTAAAATCCATGTGCAACGCGAATGAATTGACATCGCATTTCAAATCAGGTAGTCAACATGAACGGAAAACGTTAGCAAAACTTTTACATGTTAGCATGGTTCGCCGTCAAGGTTTATCCGAAAATTAGCGTCATTGGGAGCAATGGGAAGGCTTAGCGCGGATCAAAGCGTCTGTGAAGTTGCGCGGAACTTTAGTGTTCATTATAGTTCCATGTCACGCCTCCGTCAACGTGCACACCAAACTGGTAGGTCAAGAGCAACAACTCAAAGGGAAGATCGGTCCTTAGTTACGTCGTCTCGACGTCATCGGTTCGAAAGTGCACCGCGTTTAGCCCGGACATTGCAGAATGACACTGGCACTCGAGTTCATGCACAGACTGTTCATAGTCGTCTCCATGCGGCTGGATTACATGCCCCTCGTCCTGTCGTGCCCGTTCCACTAACGCCATGTCACGTTCAAGAACGTTTGAGATGGGCTCTATTTCACCAACAATGGGGCATCAGACAATTGAATCAGACCTTATTTACTGATAAATCCAGACATTGGGTGCAATTTACGGATGGTAGGCATCATGTATGGAAGAGACGTTGATAACGATATCACGCAGACAACATCATTGAGCATGACATGTATGGCGGTGGTAGCATAATGGTGTGGGCAGGTTTTTATGGCACAGAGAACAGATCTTGTTATCATTCAAGGGAACCTGAATGCTCAGCGTTATTGCAACGAGGTAGTCACACCAGATGTCATTCCGTTTATGCTGTAATATCTCGGCTTTTTGTTTCAACTGGACAATGCACGACCACATTCTGCTCGGCATGCAACTGATCTTCTTCACTGGCATCATATTCTGGTGTTACCGACCCCCGAGTTATCCCCCATTGAGCGTGCGTGGGACATTCTTGGTCGTAGGGTATGAGAGAACCATCCCCATATACATGATATGATGCCTGTGACGTTGAACTTGCTTTGACTCAAGAATGGGACGCCACTACAGTTCCTTGGACCAATCGTCTCATCAGAAGCATGAGAATACATTGCCCTGCCGTTATCAGTGCAGACTGTGCTTTTGACACAAGTGGCGTACATTATTTAAAACATTATCCCGATTTTGGTACATGGACCCCTACGTTAAATAAAGCTATGGTAAAGTAACGATGTTGATATTGTGATGAAAATAAAATGTTTTTCAAATTAAGAAGTGATGCATCAATTAAATGATGTGTCTACCTAATTACTCACATAGATAATCATTGCGTGTCTATATAGATGCCAATGAAAGGATATATTTTTAGCTACCGCCCCCCCCCCAACCCCAAGCCCCTGCCACGCCACCCCACCCCCACTCTCCCCCACCATTTCAAGCTAAGCACCGCCAACTTTACACGTGTGCTGGAATCATTGTATATGCTTTGAACCCGTAATTCACCTTTCCAGCGTATCCATCCATCATCTGATCTCATATGACGGCATAATCAGCTCAGCGCGTGTATGATGACGTCACAATCATTACGTCACAAATGGTTCCATATATACCGTCATCAAATCTCAAATAGTTCGGCACGTTGTATGAATTGTATGTCTTTGTAATTCTTTGCTATTTAATAAACATGCTGTTGAATAATTGAAACTAATTTGACTGGGCGCTGTTGGTGCCTTAGGCAGCAACAGCATCCAGTCAAATTAGTTTCAAAATATTCAGCAGCTTACGTGTGTAGTCTTTTCGAAATTGATAGTCATGGTATGGTGTTCAGCGATCGATCGATCCCAACGCGAGCGAGGTGTGGTGGACCTTCGCTAGAGATGGGCGGGAGTGATGGCTAAAATCCAGCAGAAAATTTATTTAATTACAAATGTATCAAAGACAAACAATTTGTACACTTGACCATAGGCACTTTTAGCGTGACGTCGTACCCTCTCATATTTATATATAAGACAAAATGTTTGCATCAGTTGCGATTGGCGTTTTGATGCTACTACGATTCCTCTGGACTGACATAAAACCACGGGAGTTTATTTACTAAATTATATGTTGCGCTTAAAGCGGATATATATATCTATCCGACTCTGTATAGCATTTGGACAAAACCACACCTAGAATTTCATAATATACGAACACATTAAGGTGTATACGACGACACTCCCCGTCAAACTAATATACGTAACAAAATGTGACATTTATAAAGTATTCAATACTACCTTAATTTCATATGAGATGCACATCAATTTGTATAAATAAGTTGTGAATTATTTCAATAAACCGACAAATCGTCACTTTTGGTTGATATAAATGTTAGTAAGACTACCTTCGCGTCAATTCAACAGAACCCATCCATTTCGTTGCGCAATGTTTACAAAATTCAAAATGGTCAAGTTCGTTAGAGCAGTTATCCGGTTCCATTTGGTGAAATCGAGTCCCTAGTTAGAAATATCAATGTTAAAATATCCAGTCAATTCGTCCTATATACATCTCATCCTACTTACCAAAATTATCAGAGAAGCCTGAACGAGAAAGATAAATCCGGAAAGTGACAACCAAAAACCTCCCACAAATATAGCTAATATAGGTTCTGTTTTGAAAAACTCCTGTTGAAACCAAATATTACTGGATATAGATTTGTAATCATTCATTTCTATTGCAAGCTGCAAACGATCGTGTTTAAACGGGTACCAAATATTCTATTTCTCAATTACCCGACTCCAAGATTCGCTGTTGTTTATCAAAACCGTGGAGTCGGTAAAATGTATAAGTTCTACGTGAAATGATATCGCATTTCTGCCATTTTTTTGATATATTGTGTAATTATAGGCGTGCTGTTGACCTAAATTTATGCACCGTTTGGAAGATGCGTGTATCCACTTGAGGTTCAGTATATTATTTAGTTGATACATACCCATGCTTTTTCGTGATAGGCCGATGATTACACCATATGCTAATCGTCATTTCGCACCTTTCTACATAGAGCGTAGCATACGAGTACGACGTCACGCTGAAGATGCCTATGCACTTGACGGACATTTCGAGCTTCATGGCGCAGCTATAATTCGTCATTCTGATTGTGACAGCAGCCTACTTGTGACTTGTCCAATTTTAGCCCTTCCCCGACCATCCCTAATTTAGCTCCACCCACGCGCTGTCGGTGCTGGGATCGATTGATCACCGAACGCCCTAACTATCAATTTCCAGAAAACTATACGCTTTTCAGTATTTTGAAACTAATTTGACTGGGTGGTGTTGCTGCGTATGGCAGCAACAGCGCCCAGTCAGATTAGTTTCAAAATTTTTAACAGAAGGTTTATTAAATACAGATCGGAGCAATCAATTAGGGTAGCTGTTAACACGCGTTAGACATACTACAGTAATCGCACACGAACCATTATGTAGCTGTATGAGACATGGGCTATTGGTGTGTGGACAAATCACATGTTCACTCATAGCTAAGTCATAAGTATGGCAATATTGGGCCCAGTCCTGATCGTGATTCCATTCTAGCCAGTAGATTTAATTCCTAACGGACCTTTCCAGCGTATACATCCGTCATGTGACGTAGTAATCAAACACGTGACGTGTATGATGACGTCAAAATCAGTAACGTCATGAAGGGTGTGGATAAGTACGCCAGGGACATATAATTGAAGGCAGCTCATGGGTTGCTGTTCGAATTGTTTGTGTTTACTATTTAATAAATATTCGGTTGAATATTTTGAAACTAATTATACTGTACGCTGTTGCTACCATAAGGAGCAACAACACCCAGTCAAATTAGTTGCAAAATATTCACCAGCTTACCTGTATAGTTTTCTGGAAAGGAAATTGATTGTCAGGGTGTTCTGGGATTGATCGATTACACCACGAGAGAGGTGTGGGTGGAGCTTAGCTACAGATGGGCAGGTCATTGCTAAAACCGGAGAAGTACATTAAGGCTAGTTGCATATGCTAAAACACAAATACTAAGATGTCTTCACACGATGAGTTATATTATATATTGTATTTAAGATGCATGCTACACTCACCAAAATACAGTCCAAGTTTCGTCTTAGGCACGTTGTCATCCAGGTATGTCATTCCAGCTGGTCTACGAGGTGCTTTAACAATACCCTGTAGTGCCATTCCAGCAGCGATCATGATATATGCAGACCGGTAAGCACCAGAAGAGTCTGTCTCCATCTCAGATCCCTAAAGCAACAAATGTGAAATATTATTGTTATGAAGAACTCTAAATTAATTAAACATTTCATGGCGAAGACGCATACAACTAACCTCTGCGAATCTCTATTTGTAGGCCACGAGAATACTATTTTTGGAAATTGACTCTTCCAGTTTTAGCTATGCCCCGCCCATCTCTAGTTAAGCTCCACCCACACCTCACTCATGTGACTATCAATTCCCATAAAGCAATACAGGTGAGCTGTTAAATATTTTGAAACTAATTTGACTGAGCGCTGTTGTTGCCTATGACAGCAAAAACGTCAACATATTCAACAGAATATTTATTGAATGGTAATGATATACAATTCGTACAACGTGTTGGACTATTAAGTGTTAAAGACGGACTAAATCGAGTCATTCATGACATCATGATTATGACGTCATCGCATACGTCACTTAGTCGATTATGATGTCATATGACGTCATATGATGGATGGATAAACTTGGAAAGCCACATTCCCCAATCGGAGTGACTGGCTGGAGCACTGAGTCAGTTATTCTAGTGATACATCTTAAAAAATAGTCTTCTCGTGGTTTGCAAATGGGCGTTCAATAAGCAAATAATGATATTGACTTTCTTGTACTAATTTAGGTATCAAAATTGTAATCTGTGTATACCAAGGGAAACCCGACTGACCGTTTCAGTTATTTTTATTCCACTCAGGCAAGAGCATATGATAGCAACAGTTGTACAATTAAGCGGTAGGTATTTATATGGTAGTAGTAGTAGTAGTAGTAGTAGTAGTAGTAGTAGTAGTAGTAGTAGTAGTAGTAGTAGTAGTAGTAGTAGTAGTAGTAGTAGTAGTAGTAGTAGTAGTAGTAGTAGTAGTGGTAGTGGTAGTAGTAGTAGTAGTAGTAGTAGTAGTAGTAGTAGTAGTAGTAGTAGTAGTAGTAGTAGTAGTAGTAGTAGTAGTAGTGGTAGTAGTAGTAGTGGTAGTGGTGATGGTGGTGGTGGTGTGGTAGTAGTGGTGTGGTAGTAGTGGTAGTGATAGTGGTAGTGTTAGTAGTAGTAGCATTGACAGTAGCAGTAGCAGTAGCAACAGCAGCAACAGGCGCAACAGCAGCAGCAGCAGCAGTAGTAGTAGTAGTAGTAGTAGTAGTAGTAGTAGTAGTAGTAGTAGTTGTTTTTGTTGTTGTTGTTGTTGTTGTAGTAGTAGCAGCAGCAGTAGTAGTAGCAGCAGCAGTAGCAGTAGCAGCAGTGGTAGTTGTAGTAACCAGGGAATTGCAAAACGATGTCACACGCGACTGAAATCACTTCCAAGGAGCCTGATAGCCACCATATTCTGTAACAGTTTGGTAAGAGATGGAACCTAACCTATTTCCATCTCTTACCAAACTGTTACAGAATATGGTCGCTATCAGGTTCTCCACCATGAAGCTGTACCCGTCCGTCATGTGTACGACGTGTATGCATTTATCATTTAATAAACATGCTGTTGAACATTTTACCCCCTTGACTGCCACCCTATCAAATTACTGATTTCAATTTACTGAACTTACCGATTCAGAAGAGTTGCCTCGTGCCATACTGCCTAATCGCGAGACGTTCCCCGACACGCATAATATTCCAAGCCCTCCCATTCCCCCTGTCAGGGCTGCAGATGTAGCACCGCCCTCTTTGTTCAGAATAAAATGTGGCAATGCAATCAGGATACAGGCCAAACCGAAGATCATGGACGCCACTCCAAGAATAATCGGTTTATGCGCTTTGCGTGTAAAATGACTCCAGAATAAAACTAGAAATTAAAACACATTTTGCGTAACGGTGAGTATCTGTAACCCGTCTTGTGTCAACTTAACCCTTTAATGATCAAGTTGGTAAAAAACCCGACCTCTGCAGTGATCTTGAGAAATGCCAATTTGCATGCCAAAAGAAGAACATTTTTGAAAATTTACCACTCAAATGACTGGCTCCGTAACCGAGCTAGTCATTTCAGTGGTAAATTTTCAAAAATACTCTTCTTGGTCTGTAATTGGACACTGGCAAAGCAGAAATTTGAATTTTCGTGACCATCACAATCTTGATAGGATTACGAAGGATAACAGAAATCATATTTTTTGTAAATTCTCGTTATAAATTCACAAAATACTCTTTTGGGCTGCAAATATCTAAATTCCTTGAAAAGCATTGGCAATTGAATGGTTAATTGAAATAAATAGTCGTTTGGACGCTTTAATGCGCTGTTGACACACGAGGGTTTAAACGTTTCTGGTAATATTTAATACAAAGAACATTGAGTTTTTAATCGCGTTATTATTTTTCTTGAGAGATTTTCGATCATACAACAAAGCAATAGACCAGAGGTGACCAGGCCATTCCTTTCACCACCCCTTCCCCATTTCTTCCCCTACTGAACAGCAATACAAATACTGCTTCCAATACATTCATAACTATTTCCCCTAATATGCCAGAAATGTGTGTTTGATAACAAAGCATTAGTATTGGAAATGGATGCATCCACTTTTAGATGGGCAGGTCCATTGCGTTATTACGTGCTTTGTTATCCATGGTTGTCTGATAACAATGACTCAAATGTGAAACCCTTCAACAATTCACCTTTCCAGATTGTCCATCCATCATCTGACCTCATATGACGTCATAATCAGCCCAACGCGTATATGATGACGTAACAATCATTACGTCACAAAGGGTTCCATATAGACCGTCACCAAATCTCAAATACTCCGACACGCTGTATGAATTGCATGTCTTTGTAATTCTTTGCTATTTAATAAACATGCTGTTGAATATTTTGAAACTAATAGGCAGCAACAGCACCTAGTCAAATTAGTCACAAAATATCCAACAGCTTCCATGCATAGTTTTCAGGAAATTGATAGTTGTGGTATTCGGGGATCGATCAATCCCAGCACGAGCGAGATGTGGGTGGTGCTTAGCTAGTGATGGGAGGGGCATGGGTAAAAATGGAAATGTCCATTTGGCAGTCACGAGCCGGACACGATAAATTGTTCATGATGTTAAGAATAGTATGGCAAATATTTTGAAACCAGTTTAGCTTAGTTTCAAAATTGTCTACGGCTGTCTTTCATTTGTTTTAAACATCGCAGCGAACTCAATACGACAGGTTAACTAACATTTCCTTTAATTGTAATCTAAAGATAATCAGGCCAATACCAGATCACAAATCCTCGCTCACCGATTCTCGAATTGCAAAAAATTGTCAGAATTTATTTTATTTCTACCGATTTTCAGATTTCACGAATCATGTCCAAAGTTGTGGCATCCCAGTGTACGGTCGTATCGTTGTTTGCGCTAACACGTGAGACAAATAGGAGGATAGGGTGCTGAGCAAACCATAGATGCACAATTTGGTCCAATTCAAAATCCGGGATGTATACGAATCACAGCCTGGAAGTGGAAAAAGATACGTTGTTGCGGTTAAGCCGATATAAGCCGAATCGATACAGATCGGATACAGACACAGACAGGCATACACACAGGAACACAAACAAGTTCATACGAGAGGTGGGGGTGGGGTGGGGGCGGATGGTGGGGGGGGGGGGTGTTAGAGAGGGATATTTCTATGATCATTCTCATTCACTCTCCTCCCTGTATATATGTACAGAGAAATGTATTAACTGAACCCCACTAATCCGGACGGCACATGCAAATATATAATAGATTATACATGGGGCAAACAAGGGGCAAACCACCTTAGCCGTTCTTGGCAAAGCCGGTCCAAACCGGCCTCTGCAGTGGTCGCGAGGATAATACACCATTTCCAGGCCAGGAGACTATTCCTTTCTTTAATTTACCACGGAACGAGCCAGTCATTCCAGTGGTTAAATATTCTTCTTTTGGCCTGCTAATAAACATTCAGAAAGCAAATATTTGAATTTTCTTGACCAAATTTAGCCATTAAATTGTTCAAACATTCTGACCTGTAACCAGAAATCCGACATCATTAGCGGACATCAGTATCCCGGACTGGGTGCTGCTTAGACCAAACTGTTTCTCAAGTGTTGTAATCTGTGACGTAAAGTACATTCCTATCGAAATGGCTAGCAACATCGAAATGCCGTAAATAAAAGTGAAAAACTTCATGTTAGCTAGCGATTGAAGACATGGTGATTTGAGGCAAAGAAATCCACACACGGTATCCCTAGTATCAGGAATCTGGCTTGTATCTTGTTTGCAATCTGCCATCGATCCATTATCACGGTCCTTGGACGACGATACTGAGGCTGTACTCTTGGTGGTTCCGTATTCGGGTTCATTGTCATCGGAATCTTCCTGAAATGTACAAATAATGATGGTGCATTGTAATTATAAACGTATACCAGACCGAACAACATAGCTCTATGCAGGCTTCGAAATGGCTGCAGTAAATAGACATCTCTATGATACTTTTCTGATAGACTCTTCTGGCTGCCTATGCGGTCGTAATGGTGAAAACAGTGACCACTACCTCTTTCACTGTCCACTCTATAACAACCAAAGAGCCTCTTTTTACAATGAACTTGTTTCCAACAATATTCGTCTTACATCATTAACAGTTACACTACTCATCTACAGCAATGACGATGGTGCTCCTGAGATTAATCTCCAAGTAACTACTATGCTTTGCAAATATATTGTCGAAACTAACCGGTTTAAATAGCATATGTTCTGCTCTGAACTAGCGATCTGCCCAATGCGAGCCAAGACGGCGTTGGTAGGCAGTGCGGAAGCTGCATCCTAAGCCCATCTTTTCTATTCTATTCTATTCTATTCTATTCCCTTCCATTCGATTCCATTCCATTCCATTCCATTCCATTCCATTCCATTCTATTCTATTCTATTCTATTCTATTCCATTCCATTCCATTCCATTCTATTCTATTCTATTCTATTCTATTCTATTCTATTCCATTCTAATTCATTCCATTCCATTCCATTCCATTCTGTTCCGTTCCGTTCCGTTCCGTTCCGTTCCGTTCCGTTCCGTTCCGTTCCGTTCCGTTCCGTTCCGTTCCGTTCCGTTCCGTTCCATTCTATTCTATTCTATTCTATTATATTCTAGTCTATTCTATTCTATTCTATTCTATTCTATTCTATTCTATTCTATTATTATTAGTTTTAACTTAGTTTCATTTGATTTATATTCTTGTTATGCTATTGTAATCGTATATATTATTTCTATAGGCCTATATGTATTTTATATTATATTATATGCCGTCATTATTTTGAAGTATTTCAACTGTATGAGAGTGAGAGACATGGTAATAAGATAAGTCTTAGCGTGCTCCCACTGAAACAAAAAAATAAATCCTGTTTAAACCAATTAAAAACTGG
>CM067375.1:29968146-29988146 GCA_034401795.1 Chaetoderma sp. LZ-2023a | reverse complement strand
GTTCAATTAAGCCCGTCGTTAACGCTTAATAGTCAGACACGTTGTACGGATTGTATATTTTTTAATTTAAGATAGGCAGCAACAGCACCCAGTCAAATTAGTTTCAGAATATTCAACAGCTTACCTGTGTAGTTTTCTGGAAATTAATTGTCAGAGATAGATCGATCCCAACACGAGCGTGGTTTGGGTGGAGCTTAGATGGATATGTGCGCGGCATAGCTTAAGCTTCCTTCCGAGTAGCGCAAATGAAAGGAAGTAGAATTATCGCCATGTTCATATACTGACGCATGAATTTAAATACCTACAAGGGATGCGGGTTTTCATCAATTTTGTGCATTTGGTATTGTAATTGGTTCTACTTAAACACATCTACCAGCTTTTTAAAGATGTTATGCTATATCATTCGCTGCCATACTGCTACACGCATCATTATACGGTCTGCATCTGCTCAACATATCTTTCGATTACAAGTTTATCCTTACGGCAGCTTTCTTGAAACAGATCAAACAATAGCTGCAAGGAAGTGATCCCAGGAAGTGGCATGTGCTTCACGTGACCTGTTCATATATTTTCCACCAGTGCGAATAGTTTCAGTTTCAGTCTCAGTTTATTTACACCCAGATCACTAAGTGACATATGGAGAACAATGGTTTTACAGGATTTACACGTTATGGCGGCTAGACATTGTGATAATTAACATTATCTTGGTCATAATTCATCAATCGCATTATTGTCATTCATATTAGCAGTATCATCACATTCATCCACATTGACATTGGCACTAATTAACCCTTTTATGACGAGGCTGGTCGTAAGCGACCTCTGAAGTGGTATCGAGGAGTGTCCATTTGCTGGTCAGGAGAAGGCGATCCCAAAAATCCATCACCTAAATGACTGGCTCCATGTCCGAGCCAGACATTCTAGTGGTAGATTTCTCAATAATAGTCCTCGTCGGTCTGTAAACGGACACTCGATGTGCACAGATTTTGTTTCTTGACCACACATTTAAACATTAAAAAGGCTAATGATTATATTTAACACACCACGTCGTCGTCGTCGTCGTCGTCGTCGTCGTCTTGATGTGTGTTCTCTTGCAACTGGGTACTTATTTGTATGCGTTATATGGTGTCGATACCATGCATAGGGTTCGTCAACGTTGGAACTGCTTATTAATTATGCCAATCATGTTGCATAGTTTTATTAGCAGATTTTTGTACTTGTTTGAGAATAGTTTAAAAAAATTAAAGAAGTTTGGTCTATTACAGTAATATTTAGGTATGAGTTCTAATCGTTTATCTTTAAAACATTCGCAAATAAATATGTAATGGAATTCGTCTCCCGTTTCGTTATGATTGTAGAGCACAAATTCTTTCTTCTCTGGCGATTCATTCCCATCGTCCGTTTTCTATCGGAAGCCGATGATTACTTGTCCTAAACCTTGTAAATAAAATTCTGTTGCGATCATTTAGCTTTATAAGATAGTCTCCCCGTTCCCAATTTGTCTTAAAACAGTTATATATTTTTCCCTTCCCGGAGTCGCTCATCTGTGTTTGCCATGTTTTGATATATTGGTCTTCAAGGCTTTTCGTTATTTTTATTTTTATTTCATTAAAGTTATTTATTACTTGATTTGTCCAGAAGTAACTGTGTCCTGTCGTGTCTAGTATTGTTTTTATGGAGTTTAGCCACTTGTACTACGTGCCGTTGTTTCGATGATCTAATATAACATGGGTGTATAATTCGAATGCAAGCTTTGCTCGTTTTCCTGAAATAAGCTTAAGCCAATATGTTATCATGCGTTTTCTTATAACCATTTGAATTGGAATTTCTCCGAGCTCGCCATATATCATATACTTCGATGTACTCTTTTGAACTTTTAGAACATATTGTAGAAAGTCTAGATGTACTTTCTCTAGTAAGCTGCACTTTTCTATTCCTATGACTTCAGCCCCATATAGTAGAATCCGCTCGATCATTTGATGGTACAATTTAATGTAGCAGTCAATTGGTAAGTCCAATTCTCTGGCGCGAAAATGCAGTGCCAACGTGGCGTTGCGAGCTTGTTCTGATATGTTCTTTCCAGCTAGGAGGAGACGACTATTATAAGAAAAGCGTATCCCGATATATGTGTAGCTATCCACTTTTTCTAGCTATTTCGTCTTTAAATAGAACTGTAATTCTGCCGTCAAATGGAAACACCTAGTAAATCATATTATGTTGATTCTGAGATAATTAAGAAAACGTCAAATTGTCTTGACTTAATGACCCAATAGCTGTGCATTCCAACTTAATGGGTAAAAGTCTTTTATTATGAAAACATTTAACATTCAATAAATGATTTCCTTCCACTTCATGTATAAAGGTGTGTAATGTGACTTCCTATTTTTCTAGAAAGATTGCATGCATTTTTATTTTAAGAAACTAGTAAGAACCAATTTTGAGCATATAAAATTTACTCATAAACCCAAATGATGCTCACCGATGTGGTATGAAGAAACAATCATAACAGTAACAGAAATGACAATTTTACTTGTCAGACATTTATGGCCTACTTTTGGCTGACTGTTAAATTCTTAACAACAATGCTTACAGAGATCTCCACCCAAAACGACCTTTAAGTCAGTGGGGCAGATGCCTTCTTCACGATATCACGTTTTGCACTTTTGTTTGACTGTCTAATTACACGAAACTCATCATTTCTTGAAGGGAAATCGATTCATGTCAAACTTCCTCTTGCGGAAAAGGAGCGCGATGTTGTCTCCGCCAAAGCCAAATTTGTAAAGCATGGACTCCGATCCCTTCTTGATTACAACCTCACTAATGTCATCAACCAATGGCAAAATTATACGAGTTTTGTTTCCCTTGTGTGACATCCTGACTCAATGTCGGGGAAATCCTGAAGATTCATGAGAACAATCTAAAACTTTTGTCTGCTGATTCACATAGACCAACAGAATCAGCAAATGCGTGTATTACTGCAGTCTTCGTCATCTTATTACCAAGTGATCCATGAACGGAGTTAACCTTCGTGAATGTATGCCCCTATTTGGTGGATCCAGTTCATCTTCAACATTCCGTCAAACCGAGAATACATTCTCCACATTCCTGATGCACATGTTTAGTTTGTACAGTTAGAAACTATTAGTTCACATGATAAATCCATGCGATTTGATAGTTATTGGACTTGCTAGGTGTACCTATTGTGTTGTTTATGCAACAATGTACTTGCTAGGTTTTTCAATGGCAATCTGATTGGTTAATCGACTTACTAGGTTTATCCATTGTAATGTGTATTGAACGCTGTACCTACTAGGTTCATCCAAGGTAATTCTGGAGAACTGGGTGGATATCTTAAAGCAATCGATTGGTAAATAGATAGACCTTAACCTAGTAAGTAACATAGACACATTAACATAGACACAAATGTGATTTACTAGGTTTTACCTTTGGATGGCAGAATTTGCTATAGTATCGGCTTGTGCTGCCAAAATTCGACTTTTGTTTTGTCTACAGCGATCTTAAGTTTCCATATATCGCAGTATTCCTCAACAGCATTTATGTTTTCCTGTAGCTCATATGTGTTGCTTGCTAACATAACCGTGTCATAAGCATAGAGCAGGACTAATAAGGTGAGTTAGATGTTTAAATCTTCTTCCTCATTTCTCAGCTGAATTTGCTTATATTGTCGGTTCTGAAGGAAGTGCTTTAGATCATTAAGGTAAATTGCGAATAATATAGGTGAAAGGTTATCTCCCTGTCAGACTCCTCTTATACAGGTAAATGGTTGTGATCGTGCATTATTGAATTTAGCTGCCGACTTTATGTTATTGTACATGCTTTTAATAACATTAAAGATTTTACCCATAATGTTATGTTGCCTGAGTTTGAACCAGATACCATCGCGCCACACCGAATCAAAAGTCTTTTCAAAGTCTATAAAACAGCAAAATAGTCCTTTCTTCATTCTTTTGAATATTTCTATCATGGTATACAGTGTAAAAATGTGATCTGTAGCGCAATACCCTTTTCTAAAGCCTGCCTGGTTTTCGCAGACTTTGTTGGCGCTTTCAAGGGCTGTGTTTATGCGGCTAGTAAGTATGGACGTGACGAGTTATTTTAAACAGCTGAGTAATGTAATTGGCCGGTAGTTCTTTGGTTCGTTCGGGTTACCTTTTCGTTTTTACATTGGGATAATGATACCTTCTGTCCAGGCGTCTGGAATTACTGCGGAATCTAGAATAATCCAATGTGCTTTGGAGTTTGTCTCTCGAATCTCTATTCATTTTTTCATGAAGGGCCATGCTCAAGGTAATTACCGCGTTTTTGGCCTGGTATCCCAATTAAAACGTTCCTGTGCTGTGTTTGTCTCAAATCAGTTAGTAACTGCTGCCATACATGAGCTGGTGCTGTAGTGCTGTAAAATTGCATAGCCATATAAACTGTAGCATGTACATTCTAAACTCTTAAAAATTGCAATCAGCTACAGATATGACATTTATCACAGATCCCCAAGTCTAAAAATGTTTCTTTATTTAAGAAATGGGTTGCAAAATAGGCCTAAATATATTTATGTGCTCCCTGAGACTAGGAGGAATCAGATAATCAATAGCAATTCGAGGATTCGTCAGATCCTCGTCACTACCTCTCATTTGATGTGCTACATGATTACGTTATTATGATTTTTAAGTATTTTCAAATGTAAAAATTTGTAATTTGTAGTCACGATATTAAATGGCCTCTAAATGACGTTCAAAGTGCGCAGAAAAATTGCAACATGATTTTTCTGAGTCGGAGTTCTATGACAAATACCTTTTTGTATATAAAAACAAAAATTAACATTAAAATAACACAGGACATTATCTAGCGCTATTGGTCCCTACACTAATACGTGACTAATGCACCTTTCCATTTTAGCTATGCCCCGCCCATCACTATCTAAGCTTCACCCACACCTCGCCGTGTTGGAATTGACCGATCCCCAAATGCCCTAGCTATCAATTTCCTAAAAACTATACAGGGAAGCTGTTGAATATTTTGTAACTAATTTGACTGGATGCTGTTGCTGCCTATGGCAGCAACAGCGCCCAGTCAAATTAGTTTCAAAATATTCAATAGAATATTTATTAAACAGTAAAAGCAAACAATGTGTACAACAACTCATATACCGTCTTCAAATATGCGTTCGTGACGTACTTATCGACATCATTCATGACGTCATTCATTATGATGTAATTCTACACATCGCGCAGTTCATTATGACGTCATGTGATGGGTGGGTACTCTGGAACGGTGAATTAGCTGTGTCTGATCCTACATGCTGTCACAAATAGAGAAAATATGTGGGCACGTATAAGAGAATGTGAATAGCTTAGATAGCGATGCGAAAGTAGATGAAATCCAATCTCTCCCATATACTATTAACACAATACAACATTTCCGTAACAGTTTCATACAAGTTCGCTTTCAGACGGCAGGGGTCAGTTCAGGAGCGCGAATATTTTCCGTTCGTTGAACAATTGTTAGGTCACGTGGCACGTTCGCCTTCCTGAAAGCGGCGAACCTTTTCTGGCGAGGCGAACACAATTCTGGCGAGACGAATAACTTTATAGTTGACTTGCCATGATTTGCCGTGAAAGCCAATATGGCGGCAAAATATACAACATCGGCACTTGTGACACGTTGATTGTCAATGTAGCCATAAATAATGCATACCAATGTGTTCTTAGCGATCGTAGTATTATGTTAGTCTTCAGTATTATGTTTGTAGATTGTTTCTGAGACCCTGATATTCATTATGACGTAATAAATATGACATCATAATGCATCGTACCTGACAAAATGTTAACTCTCATAATTATCACGTGACGTCGTAAAAGGATGCACGTCGAAGTGACACTTGACAACTTGTTCAAGAAGTCGAATATAGTTCGCCACGAACAGCGAACATAAATAGGCAAAAGTTCGCGGAACATTTGCGCTCCTAAACTCGCCGCTGGTTTAGTGAACCAGTATTGTGAACCAGTATCCAATGACCTTATCACAATGCAGTCTTTACACACACACACACACACACCAACCCCAGCCAGTCATTCCAGGGGTAAATTTTCAAAAAATACGCTTCTCTTGGCATTCAATTGGACACTGGCTGAGAAAAAACGTAAATATTTCTTTAACGTTACCCAGTTGATGACCAGCCGGCCAACATTTCAGTGTAAAAACCGGTCTTCTAAAATTAAAATTACTTCAAAGATTTTGACCATTAAAACGATTAATTGACGTAAGTAGCATTGTGAGCGCGTTGAGACACTATTAACACAAGTGGGCTTAAACGCGGGTAATAAAAAGCTAACTTGAGAACGTTGAAGTTACACGACGAACAGAAGGTAAGGGCCGATTTATAAGTCGACATTCCCTTGTGCCGTGCCAGCTAAATCTGCCTGAAAATTTCAGATTCCGCTATATAAATCAACCAGTCGTCATTAGCGCGGCGCGACAGAAAGTTCGACTTATAAAACGGGCCTTACATGTTCAGCCAATACCAATAGGAAATCTATCTTCACAGTACAGCTCTCGCTTGCTAAAGTTAATAACATTGATATAGTTGACGTGTGGCTTCAGGTAACGCCTTTGTAGTCGATAATATACCATGGGTGCTTGAGATCTTGCTTCCACCATGTTTAGCAATTTGCAAATCAGAAACGATAAAGTCATTATGACATAAGTCTTATGCTTTCGAATATTTTGAAACTAATCTGACTGGGAACTGATGCTGCCATAGGCAGCAATAGTTCCAAGTCAAATTAGTTTCAAAATATTCAACAACTTTCCTGTATAGACGTCCTGAATGTGAGGCACTTGAAATGTATAGGTTAAACGGGTAACTAAGGTCATGTTCTCACTAGAGACGTAATCAGAAATAACGCCATACTGACGTATGGCGTTATTCCTGATTAACTCTCTATTGAGAACACGACCTAAGTCTCCAGTGAGAACACGGCCTAGGTCTTGATCGCTCTCCCAATACGCTTTCCGGATTATTTTCCGGAAATTATCAGAAATTCTATTTTACGAAAAATAGATTTGAAATCTGGGGATTATTTTTAAAACTATTTGCTCGAAATCCATGACCGCTGTAGCGACATTCCGATGAACAGTTTTCACAATATTCGTCAAGAATTAAAAGTACGAACAAAGCAATGAATACACCAACTTACAACAAACGAATATTCATTATTGCATATACAACTAAACACGTACATGGTTATTTGAATTATACTTATCTTACTTCGATATGGATAGGTTGAATAACCGCGTAATTCCAGTCACTAGCGAGATCACTCAGGCGTGGAATTTGAGTAATATTGCGCCAGATCAACCGTGGTTGAAGAATATTGAAAATCGAAAGAACGCGTTCACGAACAATGAAGGCTATTTAATGACTTATAGTTTAATAGAATAATTTTCTATCTGAATATCCAGCGTGTCAAATGTTTTAAAATCAATTTGCGTGAAAGTTCTTGCTGTCTCTTGGATCAACAGCTATCAATTAAAGCATTTTAAAATAATCAGCAGTCCTTGGAAATATATAACGTGTAAAGTGCGTAGAGTATAAGAAAATGGGTTATCGCTATGGACTGATTATTCTTAAGCGATTAACCATTTGAAACGCGAATTCTCAAAATTTCAATTCCATGGTAACAATATAGGAAACCTGTTGAATATTTTGAAACTAATTTGACAGGGAGCTGTTGCTGCCTATGGCAGCAACAACTCCCTTTCAAATTGGCTTCAAAATATGCAACACGCTTTTTCTTGCATTGTAAATGATTTTTCGTATTTTGCCTTTGTGGTTGAAAGCGTTAATACCAAACATAGAAGTATATTTTTAGTTTAATTATTCAGTAATGTGTGTATCTATTCTTGACGAGTATTACATAAAATGGCATAATGACAGGGATCTGGTATTTATTCAGGTACTAATACAGGTAACGCCACGAGGCAATATAATAAGTACTAGGACTCTAAATATAGATAATAATTAATTATTTTAATTTATGCTAATATATATATATATATATATATATATATATATATATATATATATATATATATATATATATATATATATATATATATATATATATATATATATATATATATATATATATATATATATATATATATATATATATATATATATATATAATATACGTTCTATCTATTTACTTTCCCTTTTCACCACAGTACATATATTATAATTATAAGATAGCCATATTGATAACAATAATAATAATATTTCTAATACTAGTAATAATAACAACAACAATGATAATATTAATTACAGTAATAACAGTCAATCAATCAATTAATCAATCAACTACACAAGCAATACATAAAAGTTATTAAATGCGCATTTCACATACAATGTCTATATGATTATATTGATGCTTCATTTGAAATTTGACGTACCATATTTGGGATACGAGAAGCGTTCAATTAGGTTTTTTTGACAAGCTTGAATGACAGTTGTTCAATGCCGATTGGTCAATTTTGTCATTCACCATACGTGTTCATGATGTTACCGGTACCACCGTATGCGATTGGGTGTCTGGAGGGTGGAGCCCAGCTGGAAAGTTTAGCATTGTGCAATGCCACTAAAAGTTTCATTTTCAGAGCCGGATTAAAGCAAGGCATAACGGGGCTACAGCTCCGGGGCCCCGAAAGATAAGGGTCCTCAAAATCAAAAACAATTACTGCATTTTACCAATTTGAACCTTTTAATACCAGCATCTGACTTTACAATTATTATACACGTAAACTGTTGAATATATTTAAACCAATTTGACACATGTAACCAATTTATTATAATTAGTAGTAGTAGTAGTAGTAGTAGTAGTAGTAGTAGTTGTAGTAGTAGTAGTAGTAGTAGTAGTAGTAGTAGTAGTAGTAGTAGTAGTAGTAGTAGTAGTAGTAGTAGCAGCCATTCCCTCCTTGATAAGGGCCCCCAACAACTAATTACCCCTGGGCCCTAACATGGCTCTGTTCATTTCTCATCCCTATTTAACCCTTACTACTCTAATTGGCAAATTTTAAAGATGAACTGGTGGTTATTTTTCAATACATTTGGTGGAAGATGCTGCTGTGCTAGACCAGTTTCTTTATAACAAACATAGTAAAAGATAGAACATTGATATCGGTGGGGTAAGGGTTAGGGATGGTCTCTTCTGGCAAGGTCTTGTAGGTAGGTGTGGCAATGAAGGGCAAGGAATGGCACCTAAATGGACTAGAGCTCCAAGATATGTTTGGATATCCCGTTGTAACACTGTATTAGAAAAGGATCAATTTCTTTTCAAAATTTTTTCAAGTTTATTTGGTAACTTCTTCAGATGTGCGCGAAACATATACACATGAAACATACATATAATGGCGGTTACATATATTAATAATTAATTAAATCTTTTAAGATTTTCAGAGAAATATATAACGCATACATAGCTAGGTAATGACGGTAGTAGTTGTCGGAAAGATGATGATGATGATCATGATGATGACGACGACGGCGACGACGACGACGACGACGACGACGACGACGACGACGACAACGACACCAACGCCGCTGCTGCTGCTGATGATGATGATTATGACAGCGAGTAGTATGATGTATTGTATAGTTACTACTGCTACTGCTGCTACTGCTACTACTACTACTACTACTACTACAACTACTACTACTACTACTACTACTACTACTACTACTACTACTACTACCACCACTACTACTACTACTACTACTACTACTACTACTGCTGCTGCTGCTGCTGCTGCTGCTGCTGCTGCTGCTGCTGCTGCTGCTGCTGCTACTACTACTACTACTACTACCACCACTACTACTACTACTACTACTACTACTACTGCTGCTGCTGCTGCTGCTGCTGCTGCTGCTGCTGCTGCTGCTGCTACTACTACTACTACTACTACTACCGTCACCAACACCAGCGCCACCACCGCCTGCGCCGCCTCCGCCGCCACCTCCGCTGCCCCTGCTGCAACTACAACTACAGCCACTAATGCTATTGATGTTACTTACATTGTATTTGAACTTTAATGATGCAGTATGATAAAACTGATAAAAACTAACAATAATTGTATAGCATATATATTTCCACCGCTTCAAATATAGTAATTTAATTTTGCACCGAATCTGGCCTGAGAGAATAAAGAAAACTGAAAAACTGTAACTTAAACCGTAGCATCGTATTAGACTAGGTGTCTGACGGGTGGAGGTCAGATGGAAAGGTTAGCTATTCGTGATGGCACCGCAAGCTTCCTTTTGCATCCTTATTTAAGGAGATTGTCTTCTGACAAGGTCTTGTTGGTGGGTTAAGCAATACAAAGCAATGAAGCGCACCTAAATGGACTTGCACTCAATCATCTGCTTTGGTGTACCGTTGTATAGGGGAGTTAACCAACGGTTCACTGACACCAAACGGAAGCCCTATCTCTAAGCTTTCAAGACAAATATGGTTATCTAAAAAGATATGTCATAATGATATAGGTGACCTACGAACCAGTTGCTATGTATACATATAAGGCCGTGTTCTCGCTAGAGACTTAATCCTGAATAACGCCATACGTAAGCATGGCGTTATTCAGGATTAAGTCCCTAGTGAGAACACGACCTACGTAAATGCCCTCTAGTACATAATAGAGAATCAACGATATACCTACGTAGGCTAGCTTGTATTATATAAAGATAGTTCAAAATACGTTTCTTTATTATTTCGCTTCCTAGATCTTACTTATGTGATCCCAATGGAGGAATCCAGTTTTAGCTTTGCCACGCCCATCTCTAACTAAAGTCCACCCACAGTTCGCCCGTGTTGGAAGCGATCGATCTCCGAACTCCCCGACTATCAATTTCCAGAAAACTATACAGATAAGCTGTTGAATATTTTGAAACAAATGTGAGTGTTTGCTGTTAACAGCACCCAGTCAAATTAGTTTCAAAATATTCAACTTCATGTTTCTTAAATAGCAAAAACATACAATTCGTACACGACCGCTTAGTTTGTCGTCAATTAAGTGTTTGTGACTAACATATCAACGTCGTTCGTGGCATTATTCCGCCATCCTACACGTACTTGATTATTGCGTCATATTGTTGATGGATAAACTGGAAATGTTCATTGTGCTCCACGCATTTTACATGCATGTTTCATTTAGTATTCACTATACTCTCCTCATCTCTCCGCGTATCCAATCATATCATCTTCATCTAGTATTAATATTACCCATTGAATTCCATTGCATGCATGCTTATGACACAGTTACTGATATACCGGGGTGGTGATACAGGGACTGTGAAGAGAACGTTCAACGATAAACATGCTGAACACTGGAATTTAAAACAGCGGTGTCATCTCTTATTATATGTTCAACATTAAACGTGCACATTCACACCAAAATTGCTGAAAATAAAATTTCTAATATTGCATACGTTTAGAGGCTTAAATTGTGTACTTCGATGTAGCGAAGCGAAACAAATCTTAACGTATGATGATTTCCTTCAGCATAAATTATTATGATTCTTTTAGTTGAGCAGTTGAATTAGGAACTCGATCGTGCTCACAATTATCGTCACCAGTTCCATGCAAACGCGTTGGGCTGCATATCAATGTTTTGAAGACATATCTTGAGTAACGTCTTGGGGCGTCGCATTTAAATATCGGAAAACCAATAAGTTCACGTGGAGCCGCAGCTTAAGTCATCCTTATTGACATGGGTCTGCATAATTCAATCTTCCACCCGTCATCTCTAGGAGAGGGTCAATTATGTGCAATTAACCCTTCAACCCTGTAACACTAAAATTTGATCAAAAAGATTTTAATTTTCTCATAGAAAATATCCATTTGCAGACACAGAGAATACTTCGTTTGACAATTATCATTAGAATGGCTGGCTCGGTTGCCCAGCCAGTGATTCCAGCGATAAATTTTCAAAAATAGTTTGCTCTTGGTCTGCAAATGGACATTTGTTAAGACCACAACAGAAACAGTTTTTGGCTAATATAAGGGTTAAAAGGTTAATGCCTAGGCTTTGTAAAGTAAACCAAAATATTACTTATTAGATATTTGTCCATTTGTAGTCCAAGAGAATACAATTTTTGAAAATTTACCACTGCAATGACTGCCTCGCTTACCGATCTAATCATATCGAGTAGTACATTTTTTTAAATAGTATTATCTTGGACTGCAAATTGACACTGTACAATACCACTGTAGAAGCCAGTTTTGCTGACTTCGGCATGAACTGGTTAGATCAATCAATCGCATCACCATCATCGATGGCTTCGCTGTATGTGTCCCTCCTGCGCTGTTGTTCGCATGTGTCACCATCAGTTTCATACACAGAAAATGGGCTGCACATCAATATTTTTAACATATGTTGTGAAAAGCATCCTCTGTGGATCTTCCCGGTTTATCTATCCATCATATGACCGCATAATCAACTACACGACGTGTAGGGTGACGTCATACTCATTACGTCATGAATGACCCGATTTACTCCATCTTAGTTGGACATGTTGTACGAATTGTATGTCTTTACTACTGAAAAAACATTTTGTCGAATATGTTGAAACTAAATTGACTGGCACTGTTGCTTCCATGTTGTATAGTTTTCTTGAGATTTATAGTCAGGGAGTTCAGGGATCGATCGATCCCAACTCAAGCGAGGTGTGGGTGGAGCTTAGTTACACATGGGCTAAAAGCTAAAACTGAAAAGGTCTATTGTCACATTGGCATGGCGTGATATTAATAGGTTTACGCGAAGATGCGGTTTGAGTCATCAGTTATGACAGGAGTCTGCATCCTTCAATCCTCCATTTATGATCTTAGGCGTTTGTCTACTAAGAATCGTTAGCCACCCCAACTCCGTACTCTTCCATGTAACACATTGATCGTTAACTCAGTCGAGTTAAACCGTCATAGCATGGAGGAAGATCATAATTCTCTTTCGGTTTCCAGGAGAACAGTTTCTATCGTAGAATGTTGGTATCTGAGACATCTGGTTGGTGTTGGACATTCAGGTCAGTGGCTATTCTTCCTACCCTATCATGATGATGAACTGTATTCGGCGGTATTGGTATTAGAGATATCATACAGCCGCCGCGTCAGCGATTCTTGGCATTTGACCATTGCGGCTTGCCCTCAGCAAAACCTATATTATCCTCAAGTTTTTACTCTATCCAGAAGATCAAATAGCTCGCTCCCCTTCTCCATTTCCCGCCTTCTCGCCCTCCCCCTCTCTACCCTTATCCACCCCTCTCTCCTTGTCCCACCTCTCTCGCTTTCTCCCCTCTCTCAGTTCTCATTCTCACTCTCTCCCTCGCTCCCTTTCCCTCTCGCCCTCCACACCATCCCGTCCTCTCTCTCTCTCTCTCTCTCCCTCCTCTCTCTCTCCCTCCCTCCCTCCCTCCGTCTCTCTCTCTTTCTCTCTCTCTCTCTCCCTCTCTCTCTCTCTCTCTCTCTCTCTCTCTCTTTCTCTCAGTTCATCGCCCCGCCTGTCTCTCTTACTCTCCCCTCTCCCCACCCCCCCCCCATTCTCTCTCTATCTCTCTCTCTCTCTCTCTCTCTCGCTCTCTCTCTCTCTCTGGCTCTCTCTCTCTCTCTCCCTCTCTCTCTCTCTCTCTCTCTCTCCTATCTTTGTCACGTCGTGATACCTTTTTGAATCTGTTGCGACGATTTGCCAAGACCTTTTGATTTCCCTCTTTCCTTGAATCAATGTGTACGACCACATCCGAACATAGATTTAGACCAAGCGCGTTGCATGGTGCTATGAATGGAAATTAATACACCGCCTCTCCGCTTTCCCGTTATGAAGCATGCCCTGCATGTGGTAAGCTTGTTGGTGTACATCACCATCCATAACATATAGTATTATAGTATGGTCATATTTGAACTTTTTGATTAAATTCATCGCATTCAGAAATAACCGACTCTCTGATTCCTCTTTGCTACCATATATCCTGCGCAGTAAGTGCGCCACGTCTACAGTAATGCACGTAAATCTGACATGCGCACTAAAGCCACCAACAAAAATAAGTGTTTGATTTGGCTGAAGACCAAACCTTCTGTTTTTTGATAATTCAGTGAAAGCAGGGTAATTGAAGTTGTTTTTGTTTTTGGGCTGAAAGAACGAAGCATTCGTTTTATTTAACCACACGTGATATCCTGATGGTATTCGCATGTCTGGCGGTATGACCGTCTACTTCCCCACACCCGCCTTCATTACCAGTGACGGTTTCTTTGTTATATACCCATCAGATGTGACGTGTACGGTGTCATCTGCAAACATCGCTTGTGTCAACGTCGGGCATTAACCCTTACCACTCGTGTGTCTAATTAAATTAAAAAGTGAACTAGTGTATACTTTTCAACAAATTTGGTGGGAGATGGTGCAGTCGTAGACAGCAACATCTTCCAGCAGAATTGTTGACAAGCGTGCACAACTTTCTTTGATATTGACACAGTAAAATATAGAATGGTGATATCAGAGTGCTAAGGGTTAATAGTCATGTCTGCCAAACTATCTTTGTTATGTTTTTTTAGGAACGTCCATATACACGTCTGGAGATGACTTCTTTGAACTGTACCACTTGAATGACTGCCTCGGTAACCGAGCCTGTCATTCTAGTGTTACATTTTCTTTAAAAATGTTTTGAGATTTGTACATTTACTAAGTATAACTGTGTATTTTCTTAACTATTTGGAGATCCATACATGTTAGCCATGGCAAGAGGTCGACTAGATAGTTTTTATGTGAACACCGCATAGTTCGAGATTAAACCCTTTCTCTTTTTATAACACCAACAACTACACTCGAAAGATACCATCAACCAGGCTGGACCTTTGCTAGCATAGCAAGTTTGATATTCTTTATGGCCATGCTTATTAATTCCACCTTTTGACTCTAATCCAATGGGTAATGTATTCTGGCATGACGTTCGTCATTCTCTCATGGATGACACCAACAGTGCTTCAGCTTTAGAACGTGGTGCACCTACAGCAGTAGTCGTAGTCGTGTTTGCCACAACACTTCCAATTGAAATGGTTCCTTTTATGAGATATTCTGGTGAGGGAACATGAGTAAGGCATGAATGAATACGAAGGCGATTGTAGCTGACATTGCAAATGTGAACCGGAGTCCGACAGTGAAAATAACTACTGGATGAACACAGTTTATCTATCAATCATATGACGTCATAAACAACTACGTAACATGTAGTCTGACGTTTTCATCAATTACGCCATGAATTGCGTGATTTACTCCGTCATAAACGATCAGCAGTCCGGCAAGTTGTACGAATTGTAATATCTGTACTATTTAGTAACTATTATGTTGATTATTTTGAAACTAATTTGACTGGACGCTGTTGCTGCCATAGGGATAAACAGCACGCAGTCAAGTTAGTTTCAAAATATTCAAAAGCTTATCTGTATAGTTTTCTAGAAATTGATATTCAGAGAGTGCAGGGATCATTCTGCATGGATCTATTGATCCCAGCACTGGCAAAACGTGGGTGGAGCTTAGCTAGAGATGGGCGTGTAAAGTAAAATCATAGATATACATTATATTTCTCCGATTGGTGAAACTTTATTGTTTTGCAGTTTGGGACCCCCACTATGATGGCCTTACACATATAAAACAAGAATATAACAATTTATTTTGAAAATATATCAATATTTTTAAGGATTTCTTTATATACATGTAAATAATATACGTCTACAGAAGTATTTGGAGCAAATATATTCTTATTATGGCAAGGTAATGCTAAAATACGTTCCATTCTGAACTTCGTCCAATGAGCTTGTGAGAACAACAACCTGAAAACGCACGCACGCATGCACCTTATACGCACGCACGCACGCACGCACGCACGCACGCACGCACGCACGAACGAACGAACGAACGAACGAACGAACGAACGAACGAACGAACGAACGAACGAACGAACGAACGAACGAACGAACGAACGAACGAACGAACGAACGAACGAACGAACGAACGAACGAACGAACGAACGAACGAACGAACGAACGCATGCACGCACGCAACTTACTTATACCAGTTAACGCGTTAATGGTTAAGACCTTTCAAAAATTGAAATTTTCGCTCAGTTAATGTTCATTTGCATGTCACGAGAAGACTATTCTTGTAAATTTACTACTTGAATGTGTTGTCTTGGAAATGGATAATTCTAAATACCACTACAGCGGCAGATTTTGGCCAGCTTGACCATTGAATGATTAACCCGTTAACCCTAAAAATTTGTTCAAGAAAATTTCAATTTTCTCATAAAAAATGTCCATTTGCAGACCAAGAGAAGACTATTTTTGAAGATTTACCACTGGAATGACTGACTCGATAACCGAGCCAGTCACTCCAGTGGTAAATTTTCAAAAATAGTCTTCTCTTGGTCTGCATGTGGGCATTTCTCAAGACCACTGCCAAAGCTGTTATTTGACTGATATGAGTGTTACGGGGTTAATGTTCACAAATAAGTGCCCATTCTCGGGCCAAGCGAAGATTATTTTTGAAGATGTATCACTGGAATGACGAGCCAGTCATCTTAGTGGTAAATTTACAAAAATAATCTTTTCCCGGCCTGCAAATAGACATTCTTCAAGACAACTGGTTGGCCATGACTGGGTTAAATTGGTAAAAGAGCTGATTAAGTATATATAGAATCCGACACGACAAGCTTAATTAACTGAGCATTGTAATTATCAACAGTACAGCAGCCATTGTGATGGAGGAATAGCCACAGAAATTGGCACCTGTCTTGCTGGTAAGCACGCCTGTCACCGTGTCGTGCCATTGCAAAGTTAGTGACTGAACCACAAAACACATTGAGTCAGTTGACTCTTCCAACTGAAAAACACGAGGAAAAATATGGTATTATAAAAATTAAGTTTTATATTTATATTTTATAGCAATAATTAATCATTAATATATGATTACATTTAACCACATTTGTGTTAACTTAGGCTTGTAGCTCTTTAATGACTAAATTTATTTAAAAAATTCAAAATATTTACTCATCGAATGTTCATATGCAGGCCGTGAGAAGACTAGCTTTGAAAATTTACCACTGGAACGACTGGCTCGGTTATCGAGCCAGTCATTCCTGTGGTAAATTTTCAAAAATAGTCTTTTCATGGCCTACTAATGGATATTCCACAAAACCACTGCAGAGGCCAGTTAATAGTCAAACCGGCCAAAAACTGGATAACCACTGGTCTTGATTATTATACATTTGCGGGACAAGAGAAGACTATCTTTGAAAATTTACCTCTAGAATATCTGGCTCGATAAACGAGCCAGTCAATCCAGTTGTAAATTCGAAAAGCTCTTTGTCTGCAGATGGGCACTGACTAAGGATAATTGTGATTTTTCTTGACAATCAGCTATGTAGTGGACATAAGAAATGGATTATTTGCAGGACAATAGAAGGCGAATTTTGTAAATTCCCGTCATAAATCTTTAAAAATAAACCACTGTTGACTTTCAAACGGGCATTTCTCAAGACCACTGCAGATGTAATTTGTGGCCGGCTTGAACAATGAAGAGTTAGTAAGGGCTAAGTTAACACACGATGGGATAAAACAACAGGTAATTTGACACCAGAGTGCCAAGAGTTGAAGAGTTGAAGGGATGCTAATCTCATCTCAAATGTTGTATTACACCGATAGATCGTGGTCTATAAATTCCATATCATTCATATCCGGTCACGTTCCCTTATCTGTATCACAATTTTCTGCTTTGTAATATCGCGGAAATGTTGAACAGTGATCTCTACCATTTTGTCTCTTCAAGCGATAGTATGTGATGTCATGTAAGTGCCAATTCATTACATTCTTTATTATGTAATAATAATCTTGTTGACAATTTTGAAACTAATTTGAATGGAAGTTGTTGCTTCCTATGGCAACAACTTCCAATCAAATTACCTTCAATATGTTATATTTATTAGTTGTTAATTGGATCCAATGGTTTGGAAATACCCAAGCCTGGCATAGGAATTTGCATTATGTATATTTCAACCGCGATTACGAGTACGGTGCATTACAATACTTCCGTTATAGCATCAACACTACACGGGCTGTGTTCTACCTTTGAGACCTGAAAGATGTCTACTGATTTGAGGAACAGAGGTAAGTGGGCAAGGTTACCGGAAAGGGCAAAGTTACCGGTGTTGTTTTTTCCCAGAGACGAATGCATGTTGGCTTGAACATACTAGAAGTTACCCCAAGGCCACCCGTTTAAAAGCAATGTTCGAACAGTAACTGCACCGACGGTTTTTATCCCCCAAAAAACAATTTGACTTTGGGTTTAAAGGTCACTTGACTTTCATATTGTTATGTCATCAATGTTACAAGTTTGGAGTTTAGCAGAAATGAAGTCCTTTTAGCACAAGTTCAATGATCATTTTAGAAGATACCGTAAACTCAATATGGTATAACAACTATCGGTGTCCAGAATCCAGACAGAAGTGTACATCCTTTCATGGAGCAGTTGAAGACAAAAACGGGGTTTTTTTCAAAATGGCCGTCAAAATTGTTTATCGTCCGAATGACTATAACCATGATAAGCTCCTAATTGCTATACTTTCATGATTAGGTATACATTTCATCCAATAGTTTTCGAGAAATCTGATTTTCTTTAACCAGGGTGTTTCCCATCGATATTGGAAATGTATGATAGCAATGTTAAACTGCATTTTCTCAATGAGTTTCAAACTGAATGACTGGAAACCAGATATCTACCACATATTAGGCCATATGTTGTTTATGTGTAAATCCTAGTTTTCGCCAGCCGACGATATTCCGCGTCTATTTAGCTCTCATCTGAAATATTCGAATAATTCATCATTCATATATGTATACGAATATTCGAATACCGATTTCTATGCGAATACGAAACACTCAATGGTATACTCACCACTTTTGTTATTGACGTCCCTCCGAGATGTCCCGTGTTCGTGGCAACCCGAAGCATCAATGGATTGGTCTAGAACATAGAATATGCTAAAATAATAAATGTTATAAAGCGTGAAGCACAGCACGGAGTAACCCTTTCCTGACAACGTCAGCCAAAACAGGCCTTTGCAGAGGTCTTGGGGAATCCTACGTCCAGGACCAAAGAAAACTGATTTAAAAAATTTTACTACTGCAATGACTGGCTCGGAAACCGAGCCAATTATTTCAGTGGGAAATTTTGAAAAAAAATTTTCATGACAAAATTTTGCCATTAGCGGTCTAGCTAATAGTCTTGACCATGACCTTATTGTAATCACAAGATCTCCAGGTCAATACACTCTTGTAAGAAAGTTATTTATCCTTTTGACTCGAATGCATTGCTGTCATAGATGAAAGTATTTTCCAGTCAAACTGGTGACGTACATAATATTCAACCGAATTGTCCTAATACCGTAAGCAATGGACCTTTCCATTTTTAGCCATGCCCCGCCCATCACTAGCTAAGCTCCACCCACACCTCGCCAAATGCCCTAGCTATCAAATTCCTGAAAACTATACAGGGGAGCTGTTGAATATTTTGTAACTAATTTGACTGGATGCTGTTGCTGCCATAGGCAGCAACAGCGCCCAGTCAAATTAGTTTCAAAATAGTCAACAAAATATTTTTTAAATAGTAAGAGCAAACAATTTGTACAACAACGCATAGACCGTCTTCAAATATGCGTTCGTGACGTACTTATCGATATCATTAATGACGTCATTCGCTATGACGTCATATCGTGCAGTTCATTATGACGTCATATGATGGGTGGGTACTCTGGAAAGGTGAATTGGGCGCATATCACCAGTAGCGTTAAACAGTTGAAAATAAGTGGGATATGTTTTTGAATGATCGTTATACATGACAGCCAGCTTATGAACGTACACCCGATTTCCGGGTCCACTTTGTTAGATAACATA
>CM067375.1:29898146-29960646 GCA_034401795.1 Chaetoderma sp. LZ-2023a | reverse complement strand
ATATTCTCGCCTTTCACATTTCTTATTTCTCTATTAATCTAAGATTGGGTGAACCTAATAAACCATTGAATAAGAGGATAATGAGTATTAAACTATGCTACAAAGTCCAAACAAGAATTCCGCGGACTTAATTCTCTCATCTGTCTCCTGTTTGTCACAGTGGCAATGACGTTTGACCTTGATACGTCCGTGTTATTATGCTGCTTCCAAACATTATAGGTAACCATGTATTCAATTTTAGTTCCAATAGGATTAACCAATCCTGAAATATAACTGATTTGCTGAATGGAAAAACTTAAGGTTGGAAAACAGAGGCCAAATAGCAATATTAGAATGGCCTTGATCGTTGATCTGGTGACCTCCATGTCACCAGCCTGTATCTTCTTGCTATAAGCAACCAATTACCCAAGTTGTGTTCCATTAGGGTTAAGCTACCCCGAAATATAACATGATAAGGTTTGCTAAGCCTAAAAACTTAACATTGAAAAATAGCAAAGTTTTGTAGAGGTCAGAATGACCTTGACCTTCGACCTTGTGACTTCAATATCAACTTGCTACTTCCTAACGTCATAGGTAACAAGGTATACAAGTTTAGTCCCACTATGATTAAGCAATCCAGAAATATAAGCCGAGAAATCTTGCTAAACGCAAAAACCTAACATTGAAAAAAGAGGGTTTTGTATAAGGTAACAGTGACCGTGACCTTTTACTTTGTGACCTCAGTATCAACATGCTGCATCTTAACGTTATAGGTAACAATGTATCCAAGTTTAGTTCCAATATGATTTAACCAATCCAGACATATAAGCGAGGGGTTTTGCTAAACGCAAAAACTTTACATTGAGTCGCCGTCGGAGAAGGGACACATACGTCTCGCTTTCTGCTTCCCAGGCGAGACAAACACCTGAAACTAGAACTTATATCTTATGGGATCACCAAGTGCAAAAAAATCAATCTTACATATTCCAGGCATATCCTATGATGGCAAACATTACTAGAAGCTGTGCATGTACAAAGCTTTGCTCCAGTACTCCGATACAAATCACGCCTTGAAGAGATTCCTGATATATTTTATGAGCGGAAATGCCATAATGACTTTGTGATATAGGTAACCAGAATGTCAGTTTCTGGACTGACTTTAATATTGTGATAAACGGCCATAAGTCAGTCACAAAGGACAGGGTATATTGGTGGCCTACTATCAGTTCTCCAGCAAATGAAATGCCAACAGTACACCAAATACTGGAGCACACAAAGAAGATTATGAAGGCACTTGAACTTCCCTAAATTATATGTGTCTTAGATCAGGCTCTCTATGCAAAGGCTGCATAGACTTTATGGAACAATGTGGAACAATTCTATGGTGTTGTCCTAATGATGGGTGTATTGCACACAAGTTGCCACCTTCTACCCATCATGGGAAAGCGATTCGGCGATGCAGGTTTCAGAGATCTAACAGTGGAGGTTGGCCTAATGCCGGAAGGTTCTATCAACAATATTCTCGATGGTCGACAATATAGCCGGTGAGTAAGACTTCACAAGGTCATATTTATATGAAGGTCTCCCTTGACTTTTACGGAAGGGATTTCAACCATGGATATGGGAACATCATGTCAACGAACTGCCGAAGCTGTGTGAGATATTTGTCCATCTCCAAATTAACAGTAAAAAGTAGATTACCAGTTTTTCTCTAAACTCCTGCAAAAGAGTCTTGCGTATGTATTCTGCTCTTGCCTGATGAATATGACATCTGCCATGAAATGGAAAAGGCATCAAGCAACTTTCTGGATATTCCACATGGATATTGCTGAGATCCTACATGCTCTGATCTGAGACTCCAGAGAAGGCACCTGGCTCCTACACCTGCATGCCCTTCCTATGCTGGTCCCGTGGTGGTTCGCATATGATAAACACTATTATGCACGATGCCGGTCTGTATATCATGCACAGATGACATGGCTACCGGAGAACCATCAGCCTATTCTCCGGGAATTGTCAGATGGTGGATGCTCTGTTCAAATTAGTGGAACCAATGGCTTTGGCAGGATACCTGTCGATCAAATAGTGGAGGAAACAGTTAACAAGGACACATAAACATCAGGTGGTACTACGAGTTTCAATCTTAATTCCAGTGCAGTGTCAAAGTACTAGTTGTCAGCAGAATAGCGCAGCATGTGTCTGAGACAATTATGCAATCAGATTGATTTCAATGAACATGATGTCAGCAATCAGGATTTAACGTCACGTTTTAAGCAGAACGAAACAGATTTTCAATCAGTTGTTGACCTACATGACAACGATTGGATCTATCCCTTTGATTCAATTGCCTGTGATCTGCTGAATAATATCGTCTGGTATTTCCGCACCCGCAGATGTTTTCCATGATCCAAGTCCCAAGAAAAAGGAGAAAAGGCATATAATGCATTTAGCGAAACACGACTTAAGAAAAGTTCTTTCTATGATCGACTCCCAAAGCTAAAGTTGTAGTCTGTTAGCAGTATTCAGGCGAATGAGAAGATCAAACCCACCAGCAAGGATGTCACGCCCAAAGCAGATCATCATTTGTTTGGGCAAATGGTGTTGATAGCAAAAGTAGAGAAATATATATATTAGCAGGCACTACAACACCCATTAGGACCTTTGCCATGATCAATGATGGAACTTTAAAGAAAACGAACAAAGCAGCACTGACCGGACATGTTGTGAAAAGGTTATCATGATGTTGGAAGAATTGACATTATGCTCGATGTGTGCAGACAACGTTCGATCAAGTAGATAGAAAGAGAAAAATGAGGTACAGAGCGTGAGATTTCATTCTCTAAAATTGTGGTGGCACATAGTTAAAAATTTGAGGCGTCTCTGGTCATGATCTGTCAGCAAACATAGCCGGGTTAATTTCTTTGCAGAGGACTGGCTGCAAGACAAAAGCAAATTGACAATAAACTAGTGTATGTGACATATGGGGAGAATTGCGTCAGTATCTCCAGGGAACATGTTCAGGAAATTGGAGAGCTTAATGCAACACACGAGGAAGCTGATACATATATGCTACTAAATCCTTAAAATGCTGGCTGCAGACTCAGGATACAGATCAGTAAAACTAGTAGCTAAGAACACAGATGTGCTGATCCTATGTCTTGCTTTCCTTAGCAAAAGTAACTGTAGCATCTACATGGGGTGTGGCACAAAGAACAGGACAATGCTAATCAGCATCAACAAACTAGTCGCTTTGCAGGGAAAGCGTGCACACCCTTCACTATTGGAATTAAATGTATTGACTGGATGTCACGTTGCCAGTGTGTTCTTAGGGTGCGCAATGGCACTTGGCACATGCAGTCTTTCGGGATTTTGTGTGCGAATTCTATGCTGCTCGAACTACATTCCATCGTGCAATTAAACTCCGCTACCAGTTGTGGTGTGCAAAGAAAGGAATATTGGAATCTGGACAGCTGCATCCATGTGAGGATAGTCTTTGTCAACATACTCCAAGAGATAACAGCCATATGGAGACGTAGTCCTGTTGCAAGGCATGATATTCCTGCTCCCCCAGGACAGTCAGGGATGGATAGCTAGGGAAGATGGCAAGCTTGACCTTCAATTGGTGACTGGATTGTCATCATGGAGTTCATATCATGTAAATACTCTTGTGTATGTAAACTCCTAGCTACCAGTGCTTATCTAACGGACTAAAGTGTGTGTACAGATGAATGTAAGCTTCAGGATTGCAGCAACATGAAACATGCGTTTGAGGATGATACAACACAGAATATAGCTGATGACGAGGTGATGGATGCTGAATCAGACTAAGAGAACCTTCTATTCAAAGAGAGAAATGAAACTTACAAATGCAGATGTCTTCGATGAGACATTGCCACCACCACGACCACGAGCACGACTACCACCACCACCATAACCACCACCACCACCACCACCACCACTACTACCATCAGCACTACCATCACAACCACCACCACATCAGCGTGCACACGCACGCACACGCAAGCACGCAACATCCTTTAATTAAATTAGTTTCGAGATATTTAACAACATATATTTACATAGTCACGAATTTGTTGTATCATTTGGGATTGAAAAGCTTAAGGATTTTAAGATGAAAATATGTGAAATGATGCCCCTACTTTCACAAAAAAATACTCTACATGTAAGTTACAATAAAAGCACTGTAGATACCAGATGCTGTTGCCAGTGATGTACAATGATCAACATTTAACCCTTTCAACCATTAAATGCCAAATATCACAATTCCCAGGCAACCATACTGTAGGCAGATATGAATTTATGATAGGCAAGCGGTCGGAATTAATTTTAAAACGTATAACAAGCATGTTCCCCACACCGTATAGGATGTAGCGTATCTAGTCTGTGATGTTGAAAGCGTCGATGTGCGGCTGTGCACATAGCGATAAGCTGGTGTGTAACTCGAAATTAATAGGAATTGCCGCTATTAGTATCAGAACCAGTAGACACATACAATTAAATAAATTTTAAAATGTTCAACATGGTATCTTTACATTGCATAGAACTTGCTTTCTTACGATTATGGGGTTGAAAGGGTTAATAGCTACCAAAAGGTTACAAATATTTATTCATAGTAGCCGGTTATTTATTATGTCAGTGCTCCTATGATTTCAGGCGTAAAGAGTGGTGTATAATTACAGATTACATTGCATATTTGGATTCGCACATGAGTTGTTTAAATAAAACATCCACCAAAACGTCTTCATTTTTGTTTGATAGTCCTTAGGTTTGGGAGCAAATTACTACCAATATGCTACAACGTACAGATGTCCAGCATGCAGATTTGGAAACTACAGATAATACACCTATAGAAAAGCATTGTTTCGTTCGGTACCTCTATTTGGTACCAATCTGCCAAAATCTGGCTCCTGGCCCATGGACTACAGGCGATTCTCCTTAACAGCTGATAGAGCAACCACCACGGTTTGTAACATTCTCTCCCACCCCGTGTATTACATGTGTTCCCCAAAATAGGGCAGACAGACTTTAGAACAGTTTCAGATGGGAATTATTTAATGAACGAATGTAAGAATATATATTTGGAGCTTCGAATAACTATATAACAGGCTATTCTAAATTATGAATGGTAAATGCATCTTTAACAAAAGTATCTCAGCAAGAGCTAAGGAGTGGCTAAAGACATACTTAACACCACATAGGTCTCATCTGATGGTTGGGGTGGAGCGGTGTGGGGTTGGAGGTGGCGGTGGGGAGAAGCAATATTTTAATTAGTTTCAAAATATACAAGAGCTTACCTGTACGTATGACTTTAAATTGGGATTCTGTGAACTCATGGGTCAAAGCATATAAATCGTTTCCGACACGCGCGTAAGTGGGCGGAGCTTAAGGGGAAATGGGTACTTCCATTACAGCGGACGGCTATATCAGGTCAGCTATATCAGGTCACCTATATTAGGACAGCTATATCAGGACAGCTATATCAGGTCACCTATATTAGGACAGCTATATCAGGCCAGCTATATCAGGACAGCTATAACAGGTCAGCTATATCAGGTCACCTATATCAGGTCAGCTATATTAGGACAGCTATATCAGGTCACCTATATCAGGTCAGCTATATCAGGCCAGCTATATCAGGACAGCTATATCAGTTCAGCGATATTACCATGTAATAAAGAGGGTTGTCCTCGTCGATGTTAGTACAACAGCTCTTTCAATTCTATTTCTCACTTTGAACTAGATGTATAACCCTCCGAAATAAGGTATTCAGCGGCTGCTCGAAAGTCGTCAAAAACGTTCTGTTTGTTGGCCCTCATCCCCGCTTGATGCCAAGTTTCACCGTACTCCCTGAAATGTAGAGAAAGTACAATGATACTGTAGCGCGCCAATAACCAATTTGGCCCGTTTATAAACGTCGCAGGCCCTTATACCAAATTGGTTATTGGGTCGCTACATCAACACCACGTGTTGAAATGCCACCAGCATGGCGCTAAGTGCTTCCGATCTGCTCATTAGAATATAGCAAAGAACCGCCTTTGAAAATAAGCTTGCTTTTACTGAGCAACAGCTATCTGGTCGCATTGTCGTTGATGTAGAGAGAAACATCACAGTTACCACTATTTTATGCCCAATACATCACTGGCACCTGTAAGTTTAAATTACATATAATAACGGAGATTTCCAGTGTATCCATCAAAAATATTACATCATAATCAACTACGTGACGCGTAGGATGACGTCATAATCAATTACCTCTTAAATGATGTAGATAATTGATGACTGACTATGCGTTGTTATACGAATTGTATGAGTTTAATATTAATAAACATTCGCTTGAATATTTTGAAACTAATTTGACGGCGGGGGTGGGGGGGGGGGGGCTGACCAGGCAAATGAGTTTCTAAATATTCAACATGTTACCTGTATAGTTTTCTGGAAATTGATAGTCAGGAAGATCAGAGATCGGTCGATCTAAAAAAACGGCCGAAATGTGGGTGGGGCTTAGCTAGACAGGGCGAAGAATAGCTAAAACTGGATTCATCAATTTCTAATATCATTCATGCATCGTGCCGACAAGCCCATATCCGCGGAAGTTTCTGGATAGCCGTGAAGTATGGACCAACACGGGCGATTACAGTCCGCCGAGCTCCTCCTACCTACATATATCCATCAAATCATGCATTTCTCACTTCTCCTGAAGATTTTCTTCTGTCATCCTTGAGTTACCTACCAAATTATTATTATCATTCATATCAATGGTGATGATGATGATATTAATAATAGCAACAATCATAAATAGTGACATTATTGTTGTTTTTCATTGCTCTTCGTCTTAAGCCTCCACTTTTTTTCTTCTGCTTTTCTTCTTCCTTTTCTTCTTCTTCTTCTTCTTCTTCTTCTTCTTACTCTTTCTCTTCTTCTACTTTTCTCCTACTCCTCTTTTTCTTATTTTTCTTCTTCTTCTTCGTCTTCTCCCTCTTCTTCCTCTTTTCATCATCATCATCATCATCATCACCATCATCATCATCATCATCATCATCATCATCATCACCATCATCATCATCATCATCATCATCTTCTTCTTCTTCTTCTTCTTCTTCTTCCTTCAGCATCTTCTTCTTCTTCGATTTTTTGGCAATGATAAAATTGAAACAAAAATGATAAACTGTGATCCCAACAACATACGTGATATTTTGACAGTATTCTAATTGAAAGCCAATTTAATTTCAAAATATTGAATTACGAGTATGTGTATGTTTCCAGACCCACAATACCCTACCCTCCTATTTTTCGTCCAACATTCCAAAATTGGGACAGGCAATATATCGCGGTATATCATTATGTTACGCTACGATATCATTTAAGGCAATATCGTATATCTGAAGCCTTACTCACCCTCCCCCGCGTACATTAGCGACAGCTGCAACTCCATGCAGATTTTGAACAAACATAAGAAAGGGCACTGTGAAACTCGGAGCTAATGTCGAGCTGAACCCACCGTACCCGTTCAACATTCCAGGATGACTGCCATCCAGCACAATGCCCTAAAATGAAATCAAAGTGTACATACTATAACTTGAGCCGACGGGGCGATGAAGGGTGGAAAAGGGGGATGGAGGAAGGGAGAGGGGGGGAGGGAGGGATGGAGGAAGGAAGTGATGGGGGTGGGGGAGAAAGAGAGAGAGAGAGAGAGAGAGAGAGAGAGAGAGAGAGAGAGAGAGAGAGAGAGAGAGAGAGAGCGGGCGAGAGAGAGAGAGAGAGAGAGAGAGAGAGAGTGAGAGAGAGAGATAGAGAGTCGTGAATGATTTAGGGGTAAGTACTAACCTGAACAGTGGAGAAATGGTGAGTAGGTGTTGGGGAGGGGGGGGGGGCATATTAAAACATTTCGCACTGTACAAATACGCTTAAAGAATGACACTATTCACAACGCCGCTGAACACGAAATGCTAAAAACTCAAAATCATTCACGATATAATAATTATTCTGTCAACTATTTTGAAACTAATTTAACTGGAAGTTGTCGTTGCCCATGGCAGTAACAACTCCCTGTCAAATTAGCTTCAATATATTTAACACACTAAATGAAAAGTCACGATGTATTTAAGATTCTCGGAGTTCAGAGTTCGATGGGTGTTTCATTCTAATTGAGGATTACAGTTCCAGTTTTTCAGTCAATCATAGGCAGCAATCGCACCCAGTGAAATTAGTTTCAAAATTTTCAACAGCTTACCTGTATAGTTTTCTGGAAAATGCCATTCAGAGAGTGCAGGGATCGATTGATCCAGTACTGGCAAAGTGTGGGTGGAGGTTAGTCAGAGATGGGTGGGTCATAGCTAAAATTGGATACCGTAATTGTCTTAGCAGAGTCAATGACTTTGGAAACCTGGATGAAGGAAAATGTTGGCAATGGAAGTTGTTGATGGTAAGCAATACTTCACCATCCTTCACGATCATTATTTTCAAAACGACAGCTATGCATATCTGCTAATCACGGATAGCTTATCAGTGTGCTTGTCAATTAATTCCATATAACATTCGTTAGAAATAACGCACCTTTCGATGAATTAGGAACATGGGAATCAAAGTTCCATCTTTGCTCTTGTAGAAGTGTTGTTTTGTGACGTACTGGTTTAAATTCAAGCCCTTCACTTGGGATTGTTGATAAACCTAAAACAAAGTATGCACATTCCGCATAACATAGTCTAAATAAATAAACCCGTAATGCAGGAGAAAAAGATTCTTACTCTATCTAAAGTCGTGTTCTCACTGGATAGTTAATCGGGAACAACGCCATACCCCCACTATGGCGGTACACTGGTTATGTCTCTATTGAGAACACGGCCGCGTTCTCACTAGAGACTTAACCGGCGTAGCGCAATACTGAGATATGGCGTTGTTCCCGATTAACTCTCCAGTGAGAACACGGCCTAAGGGCGTGCTCTCCTACAGCTACTATTTCGGTAAATACCAGATATATCGGCTAGAGTTCTCATTAGGCCGTGTTCTCACTAGAGACGTAACCGGCATACCGCCATAGTGAGGTATGGCGTTATTCCGGGTTAAGTCTCTAGTGAGAACACGGCTTTAGACTCCCTCTTGTCCCGGAATAAATACGTCACTTATTTCTGCAAATTAATTCCACAAAATCGCCGTTTTATCTTCTTTTATATCGTTATTTGCTTCCCTATGTGAACGCAACCTCTTCCCTCAAAATTTACCATGTAACGCTACCGTCAGCATTTTCTATCACTTCCCGCCATCTAATGCCACGGTCATCATTTTATCTCACTCCCTCACCAGGTAGCGCTACCGTCCAGTTCAGGACTATCTTCGACCAGCGTGAATGCAAATAGATATGTCGGCTAAATATTAAACTACATAGTACACGAAATAGTTAAACATGATTAGGCAATGAGAAAGAGGCCTAAGGCGGTGTTCGCACTAGAGAGTCAATCATGAATAACGCCATCCCTCAGTATGGCGTTATTCCTGATTTAGGCCGTGTTCTCACTAGAGACTTATGCCGTGCTCTCACTGGAGAGTTGATCGGGAATAACGCCATACCTCAGTATTGCACTACGCCGGTTAAGTCTCTCGTGAGAACACGGCCTTAATCAGGAAAAACTGAAGTATGGCGTTATTCCTGGTTAGCTCTCTAGTGAGAACATAGCCTAAATCTCTAATGGGAACACGGCCTAAGGCTCTAGTGAGAACACGGTCTTAATGTGAAAATGGTCGTCTGCTCATGCTTTAATGTGATTAAAGAGAATGGCATTGAAATGTACATTGCAGAGGTAAATTGCACATTTTGGTCTACCCATGTTTGGCAAGATCGAGCCTGAAAAGTGCAATCTGCTGCCAATAGATATCATATTTACTGGCTAGATTGCTCATGCGCATACCCTCACTATGGGGGGCTAGTTATAGCGTCCACCCTTGATGCGAGTTCAGTAAATCGCAATTGCGCATGACCGGGTATTCACTTACTGGCTGACGAAGACGATCAGCTGCACATACAGCCTTCAGAAATGACTAAATTATCTTTTGGTAATTTGAAGAGAAGTTGTACAGCCGCAGATTTAAATAATTTTTGTCAGAAATAAAATTGTATTGGCTATATTAATATGACACGTTATTCGACTACGTACTAGGTTAAACAAAAACATGTTATTTTGCCGACTATACATCCGGGGAGAAAATACTAAACTCTGAAATGGCGCGTTTGAGAGTCTCATGCGTAATCTAGCCAGTACATGCTGCTGCCATTCAATAAAACACGTGTTTTCACGCAGAAAACAATATAATTCCTTTTCTGATTGCATTTGAAGCAATTTCCTCGGCATTTCCCATACTCTATAAAGCACTGTGAATGACATCCACGTATAGATTATCTGATCGTTGTGAACTTGTGTTCCATTCCCGCAAACGCAAAGAACTCATATCATTATTATTATTATTATTATTATTATTATTATTATTATTATTATTATTATTATTATTATTATTGTTAGTAGTAGTAGTAGTAGTAGTAGTAGTAGTAGTAGTAGTAGTAGTAGTAGTAGTAGTAGTAGCAGCAGCAGCAGCAGCAGCAGCAGCAGCAGCAGCAGCAGCAGCAGCAGCAGCCGCAGCCGCAGCAGCCGCAGTAGTAGTAGTAGTAGTAGTAGTAGTAGTAGTAGTAGTAGTAGTAGTAGTAGTAGTAGTAGTAGTAGTAGTAGTAGTAGTAAAAGTAGTAGTATTATTACCTGTGGCATCTGTTCTGGATGTGATACATCGTACCGATATATAATACCAGGTGTCAAGAATGATGCAAATTTGTAAAACACCTGAAACAAAGAAATTATGTTTAAACTAGAACGGAGGATAACTACGATAGAAACACTGTAGCACTACACTCATCATTTTATCTCACTCTTCACCAGGTAGCGCTACCGTGCAGTCCAGGATTATCTTCCACCGGCGTGAATGCAAACAGATATATAGGCTATATATTAACCTACATAGTACATGAAATAGTTAAACAGGATTAGGCAATGGGAAAGACTTAATCATGAATAACGCCATACTGAATGAAGTATGGCGTTACGCCGGTTAAGTCTCTAGTAAGAACACGGCTTAAATGTAACGAAACGAAATACATCATAACGCATAGATTAATACAAATTTTGAAGTTGTGAAACTGAACTAGAGGCAGGATTTCTATTTCAGCTTCAAAACTTAAAAATTTATATTAATTTATATTTATCTTTTTCGTTTTATTACTTTGCGGTGCATAATATAACCCTCTAAAATCATACAATCTTAACAATTTTATTTTGAAGAATTTTGATGTGAATATTCAGGTCTTTGTGTGATGTCATGGTCATAATCATATGTAGCAACAACCATATTATACATCGTGATATAAGCGCTGATTTGATTGGCCCATTTGGCCGAGGATATAACATTAAAGATAGTCTTGTCTTGTCATTCTCGGCCAATCACATTGACTCTATATTTACAATTGCAAAATTCGCTTTTCATTGGGTAGTATAGATTTACCGTTGGATTTGATTCAGAAATGATGCAATCAACATTATCTATGGAAATTAAAGGTGCATATTCACAGTAAAATTTCTGAAAATAAAATTGTTTAAATTATACGCTTTTATAGGATTAAACTGTGAGCCTATATGTAATGAAAGGAAATAAATCTTAACATATGATGATTCTATTCCATATAAATTAATATACTTTTTTAAGTTGCGAAATTGAAATAGAGGCACCGGCCTCTATTTCAATTTCGCAACTTAAAATATTTTATTAATTTATATGGAATGGAATCATCATATGTTAAGAATTATTTCGTTGCATTACACACATGCACATAATTTAAGCTTATAAATGTATGCAATTTTAACAATTTTATTTTCAATCATTCTGGTGTGAATATGCACCTTTAATCTAAAAATATTCAACACTAGTATATTGGAATATTATGATGTAACCCTTCTTGTGTTAACAGCTCCACAACGCGCTCAAATAGAAGCGTAAACTAATTACCCGTTTTAATGATCAATATTTCACATGAAAATAATAATTTTTACAGGCTAAGGTGAATATTTCTTTGTAAATTTACAAAAATAGTTTTTGGCCTACAAATGGACATTTCTCAAGACCACTGCAGATACAGATTTGATCGGATTGGCCATTAAATCGGTAATGACAAAGAAAGAAAAGTCATGTTTTCGCATAGCCAGTGTCCATTAGCAGGCCCAGAAAAGAGTATTTTTGACAATTTATCACTGGAATGCCTGGCTCGGTTCCCGAGCAAGTCAGTCCAGAGGGAAATTGTGAAAAATACTCTTCTCTCGGCATGTACATGAACAAGCATGGCCTCAAGATCATTGCGCAGAGTCCGTTTTTTAACAGCTTGGCATTAAAGGCTAAGTTGAGACAAGCGGCGTTAAATATCGTCAAGAAGTACCTCATTTTCTGATTTCTGTGCAGTAAAAGTTTTAATTGCTCCAACATCTAAAGGAAGTTGGATCAGGGGTGATCCAGTGTTCAGGTTCCCAACATATAATTCATTCTGAAAATGAAAAAGCATTTGAATAGAGATTAACATGAAGCGTGATTCAATTCAAAATGTCCAAGAGAAAGAAGACTTTTTTTTCGAAAATTTACCGCTGGAATTGACTGGCTCGGTTATCGAGCCAGTCATTCCAGTGGTGAATTTTTAAAATGTTCTTTTCTTGACCTGCAAATGGATATCCCTCACGACCACTGCAGATGTCGTATTGCCTGGCGTGAATAATGGACCTTTCCGGTGTTAGCTATGCCCCGCCCTGGATCGATCGATCTCTGAACACCCTGAGTATAAACTTTCAAAAACTACACAGGTAAGCTGTTGAATATTTTTAAACTAATTTGTCTGGGTGCTGTTGCTGCCCAAGGCAGCAACAGCGCCCAGTCAAATTAGTTTTAAAATATTCAACAGCATGTTTATTAAATAGTAAAGAATTACAAAGATATACAATTTATACAACGTGTCGGACTATTTGCGATTTGATGACGGTCTATATGGAACGCTTTGTGACGTACTGATTGTGACGTCATCATACACGCGCTGAACTGATCATGACGTCATATGAGGTTAGATGATGGATGGGTACTCTGGAAGATGTGAATTACCGGGCTAAGTAGGAGCTAAAGGATACATTGTCATTCCTGTCACAATCTCATTTTGTAGAGTCAGTTGTGGCTTTAATCCTTCTCGTACAAAGCTCACGTCAAGCCTCTTAAGATGCTACTTATATTGATTACTCATTTAATGGCTTAATATTTGTGAATAAAAAAACATATATTGACTACATAAATGCGAATTTACAAAACAACAGACTACTATTTTTTTTAATAAATTCCCCATAGGATTTTACAAAACATCGCTTCCCGGTGTCCTGAAACATTCTTGTCTCCGTTGTAGCGCCGTTTCCTACCGGCTTGACCATTACTACCTAATGGTAATGCAAATCCAAGCTCTTTGCATATTCAGTCCCGGTCCATTTACAGACACAAATAAGACTTTTTTAATTGATCACTGGGTTGCCGGTTTCGTCTATTCCAGTGATGAAGTTTGAGAGAAATAGTCATCTCTTAGCTATATATAATAATAATAATAATAATAATAATAAGTGAATTTATAACGCGCCAAACTCCACGCAAGCATGCTCGTAGCGCAAGACAATGAAATGATAATATAAACATTAATTTAAATTCTGGTACGCTTGTTTAAAGAGATGAGTTTTAAGATTTGATTTGAATGTTGTAAGATTTTTTGACAATTTTAGATGAATAGGGAGGTTGTTCCATTCAGTGGCGGCCGAGAAAGAAAATGTTCTAAAGCCGTATGAATTCATTTTGTATTTTGGGATTTTGAGCATTTGCTTGTTTAGGGATCTAAGTGACCGGGTTGGTTGGTATGGCTCGACTAATGCAGAAAGGTATGTAGGTGCAGTTCCTGAGACACACTGGTAAGCTAGACAGAGGATTTTAAATTGGATACGTTGAGCAATTGGCAACCAGTGAAGCTTATGGAGAATCGGAGTGATGTGTGCCTCTTTTTCCTGGCGTGAGATTATTCGTGCTGCTGTATTCTGAATAGTTTGGAGCTTGTGGATGTTTTCTTTTGCCATACCAATACAGAGACTATTGCAGTAGTCCAACCTAGACATTACCGTCATGATCACTAATTTTGTGGTAGCCTCTGTGGTAAGATAATTCCTGATGTGTGCAATGTTCCGCAGCTGCAAAAAGCACACTCTGCGCAGATAGTTTATATGTTTATCCATGCACAACTCGCTATCCAGTATCACGCCGAGGTCTTTAACCGTGTTGGAGATCGGAATTATATTTGTACCAATGACTAGACTACTTAGTTCTGTTTTGTCTCGTCTGATAGATGGACCCACCAACATACATTCAGTCTTTTCTTCGTTCAGCTTTAGCATGTTGGTTGTCATCCATGCTTTTATGTCCGCACAACAATCTGTTAGCTGTTTGGTTGCTAGAGATGCAGATGCCGCTGGAGGAGGAAATGTATTAATGAGCTGCGTGTCATCCGCGTAAAAATGGTGACACAAACTATGAGAATCGATAACGGATCCTAGCTGTTTGGTGTAGAGCGTAAATAGAACCGGTCCCAATATCGAACCTTGAGGGACACCGCATGTAAGTTCAATGGGCGCAGATTGCGTACCATTAATGTAAACGGACTGGAATCTTTGTGATAAATAAGATTGGAACCAGTTCCACGCACTGTCAGTTATGCCAAACTCAACTTTTAGTCGTGTCAACAGCTTTAGGTGGTCAATGGTGTCGAACGCGGCGCTTAAATCGAGCAAAAGCAAGAGTGATACGTTTCCTTCATCCACACCACAGCGAAGGTCATTTAGAACTCTAAGAAGAGCTGTTTCAGTACTATGTCCTTGACGATAGGCGGACTGAAATGGTTCGTACAGACCATTACAATGCATGTGATTTGCCAATCTCTTACTGACTGCCTTTTCAACAACCTTGGATATAAAAGGTAAATTAGACACAGGCCGATAATTTTTTTAAGTGTCCTGATCAAGGCCCGATTTTTTAATCAGCGGGTTAATCAGAGCAGTCTTAAAGGGCTTAGGCATAATACCGGATGTAAGGCTAGAATTGACGATAGCAGTGATGATTGAAACGAAAATATCAATATAGACCGCAATGGACATTCCTAAAGACATTGCATGCGCGGTTTTGGTCAGCGTAACCATTTGTAGCCGCCAGGGCTGCGCGTGACTCCTCCGCGAGGTGTCGCTGGTTAGCTGTCCTCGGCGTTGATGTATCTCCAGTTTCCACAAAGACCGACCTCTAGGTCCCGTGGAAATATCACGTTTCAGACTGAGTGGGCTCGTGCAGCCATTGCTGCGGAAATTGACGTTTCATCTCAGCTGTTCGTATCACCAGTGTGTCTGGCCGTCATTTCAAAGATAAAAGGTGCGGTGCAACACAATTTACTATTAATTTATTTACCATTAATAAAAGGAAAGAGTGAAACAATGGTACTTGTTTGCTGCTTTATTTAAACGGTGTGCATAAAGACAAAAAGAGTGGTGTGTTATTCTTATATCTCGCCAGAGGTACCTAACCGATCTCGTCATATATAGAGGGTATCGTGGAAGGTACCCTGTGGGTGAGGGTCCGGACAGGGCGCGTCAGTTGGTTTCATATAAACTATATCTGCCTCAGGCTGCCCAAAAATTATTGGTTTGTGAGGCAATATATGATTTTGCGAGAGGAAAGTGCCTCGCGCGGGCGTCCATTCAGGAAAAATAGCTACAACACCGAAGCGAAGGAGGAGAGCGGTAAAAAGGGCCGCCCTCCTATTTTGAAGAGTTGCAAAAGATTATAATATGATCTAGCCTATTGTAGTTATTTGATGTTGGATGCATGCAATTTTTACGTGAAGATGGGATGGCTGATTTCCACTGAATTCAGCACAGTTATCTTGTGTGAGTTAAAGACATTATTTTAGTTGGTGCCGCTTTATTTTTGCGGGCTTTCTTGAAGGCCCTAGAATATCATTTAGATCTTAAGTCTAGGCATAAGATTTTAGGCCGCAAAGGGCTTAGGACCTACTTACCTTAACGAGTAGGTCTTAATGGCGAGGATGCTAGGTACCCCACGGAGCATCTCTCCTCAGTCAGACAGCGTGCAACATGTTGCCTGATGGTAGTTTCAGAACCACGAAGCGATCCCTCTGCATACCGCAGTGCAACCACAAACAACAGGACAGGGACAAGTCATATTACAAAAGTATTTGTTTAGAAAGCGGTTTTTAGCTTATTGATGGTGGGGAGAGAGAAACGGATTTCCATCTATGGTGGCCTTCCCACAGGGGCTTCCCTGCCTCTGAAGCCCGCTCGCTGATTGGCTGTGGCGCTTCAGCTGTGACGTCACAGGCAGTATAAAAGCTGTAGAAAAATCAGATTCATCAGCAGTCAGGTGGTGGTGAGGTGCCTGGTCTGATAGGACGAATCAATGGTACTGCTAACTACAGCAGATACTAACAGCTGCTGCGGTGCCATTAGATTTTCAGTATTCGTCGTCTCTAAGGTACGAGCCACCACATCCGCAATCACCAGTTTTTGTAAGCTCCTGGAAAGATATCACCCAGGGAAATAAAGATATTAAAGACAGGTAGCCCAAGCCACTACCTCCGTAGAGACCTTTCATGCGGATGGGCCTTTTGGCCCCGATGTAGCTCGTCGTCCAGTATGTGGGGTGAGTGACGTGCTCTGTGATAACTCGCCAGATCTGCCGTACCACGCAACCAGTGGTGTAAAACAATCTGCACATCATGTGTTAGTCTTTTAGACATTTTTACCGCAGTTAGAGGAACATTGCACGATGCATCGTGTGAGCCATTCGATGCATCTCGTCTTGTGCACCATCAGAATGCATCAGCGTTATTAACTTCATCCATACTACAGGGCAGCCTTCAACTTTCGTACCAGTACGGAACATTTGACAACACTGTTTAAATTAATAACTATTGTGTAGACATGACTATCTACTAGCCATCTGCTTCCGCAAATGTTCTTCTGCACTATTCCTGAGAGCGAGCCGCATCCGCAGTATACCTACAGTTTTTCCTAGCAGCCAACCCCTGTATCGTGCCATCTCGCGTTCGATTGTGTTACTCTACAACTATTGTGACTCTAGAACGTTTTCCGTACCGATGACTAATAGGTACTCTGTTATTATTATATTATTATTGTATTACTTTTGTGTAACCGGTACTGATGACAAATAGGTACCTCCCGGTCACTTGAGACCGCATTTTTATAGTTTATTATTATTATTATTATTATTATTATTATTATTATTATTATTACTATTATTATTATTATTATTATAATATATATATATATATATATATATATATATATATATATATATATATATATATATATATATATATATATATATATATATATATATATATATATATATATATATATATATATATATATGTGTGTGTGTGTGTGCGTGCGTGCGTGCGTGCGTGCGTGCGTGCGTGCGTGCGTGCGTGCGTGCGTGCGTGCGTGCGTGCGTGCGTGCGTGCGTGCGTGCGTGCGTGCGTGCGTGCGTGCGTGCGTGCGTGCGTGCGTGCGTGCGTGCGTGCGTGCGTGCGTGCGTGCGTGCGTGCGTGCGTGCGTGCGTGCGTGCGTGCGTGCGTGCGTGCGTGCGTGCGTGCGTGCGTGCGTGTGTATTATCCTTATTTTCGTGCTCATAAGCACAGTCAAGGCCGAGTGACCTTCTATTACTGTATTATTCAAAGTTAGTGATATGGCAGTAGCCATCCATGTTATATGTTTTGTTTATCTTATACAAAAAAAACTCTTGGACTACAGTATCACTAGGCTACACTATACAGCAACAACATCCGCACCACCTTGTTCCCCGCACAGCGTCAATTTTTCACTGAGATCACTATTCATGTTCTCATTACCTGAACATGGCATGCGGTCGACTAAACCTAGACTGTTATACCTTGATAGGATAGGTTTACAGTAGTAGGGACGATTACTCGATAGGAGACATTTCGTGTTAGTCTCTTTTCCGGGAGTAGTGGATACGTAACACCGCACACTAGCTAGATTTTATAAATTGGTCATGTACCTTAAGGCCTCCATTATATTAGTAATTGTCTCTATCTACGCTCCACCAACCTTCGGGCGTATTAATTGTCTGGACCTCCCTCCATCACGTTAATTAGAGTTGACTTTGGAACTGCTGTGGTTCCAGTGTGGCTAGAAATAAAGTGGCGATTACCTCATACACCCGCACCCCTGTATCTTCGGATACTGGTTAGTTAGAAAACCCCGCCAAAGTAGGAAGCACTGCGAAAATATATATAGTTACTGGCCTGCAGTGCATCTCTGGGCGATTTTACATAACCCTAATATCAGTTAAATGTTAGCTCCCTGAGTACGAATCTCAAATGATCCATTCCGACTCACTGGTGACGGAAAGGCTTCAGCTCTCCATTTAACTCTACAAGTGATTGGGTGAGGTCTTAGTACCCACCACACCCTCACGGGAAGGTCACTATAGTTGGATAGCTGCCTCTTTGTCCCCACCCTAAACGTACATGTGCTATTCAACGCATATGTATCGTGACTTGTCCTTGTGCTGTTATATGTGTTCCTGACGCGATGGTGACAGGGTCGTTATATGATTCTGGAGCTTTCACCTCATGGTATTTCTGCACGCTGTCTACTGATGGGGATGTTCCATAGGGTGACCAGACGGTCACTGAACATTCTCGCCCATCAGACATATATGTTAAAAACAGTTAAGCTTACATTGCCATTTGTGGCAAAACCTAAACATGGACCCAAAAACTAAATGATAGGGTAGAAATTAGCAGAAGGACCGCATAAATAAAGCAGCGACTACTAACACAGAATCTTAGAATTCACATAAGATGACAGCGCTGAATTCCGCGGAAATCATCCACCCCAACTTCACGTAAAACAGCGTGCATCACAACAAACATATAACTAGGCTGACTCTTTTACATAATATGGTTTTAACAAGAGAGTGGCCCTTTTTGCCATCTCTCTTCCTCCGCTTCAGCATTGTAGGCATTTTCCTGTAATGGAGGCATGTGCGAGACACTTTCCTGTCGCAACAAAATAATGTTGTTTGTGGGGGTTAATTTGGTTTATATTAAAGATACTAAGTAGCCTCGCTAGGGCCCTCCTCTTCGGGGATGCCTCGCGGATCTTATTCTGTGAGGAACCTCTGGCGAGGAACACGATGGTGGATCATCATCCTGGCCCCGTGTACTAGACTTCTCCCATGTAGAAACAAACGAGTACGATTGCTTGACTGCCACATATATCAATTATTGTATGTATTTAATTATGTCTCGGCCATAAAATGGAGCTGTGGGACCATCAAACCGGTGACACCAACAGCAAGAACGAGGCCGTGAGGTTCAACTTTCGTGGCGAGGGTCACATGGCTCCACTAAAACGTGAACGATCCACCGCCTCTAGAAGTCGTTTTTTGTACACTCCGGCAATGTGCAATACCGGATCCGCAACCACTAGATCCGCAGCTAACCAACAGCCCCCTCCCTACATACCACGCACTGGTAGTACCATGGAATGGGAGCATACAGTGGACCAGCGTGCACGCCCGGAGACTGCACCCATCAGCTAATGTTTCTAATGCGGATCATGTGAGATCCGTACCCTGGAGTTACCATTTAGCTACGTTAGGTTTAGAGAAAATTGCCCAAAGAACACACTGATGGACTGCAATGATTGCATTTATTTATGTTTCCGCCATGTTCCCTACTTTGGTATAAAGAATTACTTAATAGGTATCTGGAGATGCACGGGGAAATGCACGGTCATCGACATTTTGATCCTGACCGTAAAGAAACCCCAGCAGTTTCTTAACACGGCTGTAACAAACGGAGGGACGCCAAACAATTATTTCGGTCAGAAGGCCAGAGAAGCGTATTCACTCGTTTGCTTAAATTTAGGACGCCTTAACATGAATGGTCAACTATAAAAACTGACGGCACCTTTAATATAATGGAACTGTACTCTACAGAAACATGTTTTATAATGATAAATCTCCGTTTTACGAGTAGTTGCCCTTGAATACTCCAAACCTATGCTATCCAGCTATTATAGTTAGGTTTAGTGGCTGCATGCCATGTTCGCCACTGAGAGCATGACCAGCGACCTTAGTGAAAGATTGTTGTTGTATGAGAAGAACATGGTGTTGCATTTGTTGTTACTGTATAGTGTAAGCTAAGTGAACTGCGGTCCAAATATTTTTGTAGCTTTTCTAATACTAACAATATGGGCAGAATTCCTGAGTACAATTATACATTCATTAAAATATTAAGATCGATCTGACCTACGGTGGCGATTAGTTGCTGGCACCGTTCACAATGCAATAATTATATACAATATTATACGCACCCGACCTTACGGTACCACTTAGGTATGGTACTTATTGATGAATGGCGGTATAATATAACTAAGATATGTTTCGACGTGGTGTACCTATTAGTCATCAGTTCAGAATAAACGTCACATGTAGTCATTGCGCCGTATCCCTGCGGTGCGAGTTGATACACGGTGTAGCTGCTGCCTGGAAAATTACTGCAGGATACTGGTTGATACGAGCCATACTCAAGAACAGTGAAGAATAAAGCCATTTCTGATGGCTAACAGATTTCCATACGTAGTACATAATGTATAATGTACCGTAATACTGCTATGCTGTTTGTGCTATAAGAATGACGGATGTCTCCATTGTATGAAGACTAGTAGATACATAATGCAAGGTTATTATCTCGGCACAAGACGATCCACGTCGCTTAGCTCTTACAGCGCAAAAAGAAGTGTCCTTGTCTGGACTGCAGTCAAAACATGAATTCAGTGACGCTAGATGTGTCCATTGTTTTCTACCACCGTTTCTGTCGTGGTACACCAAATCTGGCGCGACATCTAAAACACCACTTGCCTCTACATATTAATTATGTTGGTAACGGTCTAAAGTCTTACACCACAATGAAGGTACCGCTAATGATGTTGCTGGAATGAGAAACCTTCTTTTAATTTATATTTTTGCCCCTGTTGATCTACCAGGATATTCCAAAATGTTAGTGCGGTGCGGAGTGTGGGTGGCCAGAGAGGGAACCTGACTGTAATAAGCTGCGGTGGTGTAGATTGCAGAACGCGAGCTTTACACACTAGGCAGATATGGAATTGCTCCCAATCGGGCGGAAACCGCCTCCCTTCTGCTGTTATTGGTTTAATTGGCGTCTATCTACTATCTAGTCCCTGTTTCAGGCCCCATTCACGCCATATAGCTGGTTTTATTTCAGTCTATTATTGATAACTTCCCCAGCTTTATACTGGTACTCATTTATACTCCTGGGTGGAGAGAGGCAACGAGGGGTGAAGGAGATTGCCTATGATTCCAGTGATCGTCAGTTGGCCGAATGGAGACCCGATCCAGGGGTCACCAGTTTGACAGCTCTGCTCGTTACCGCCTGAGCTACCACCCGCTCGAACCTCTGCTTGTTTCTGACTTTGAGAACTTCTTTAATACTAAATGGAGAGGCAGCGCCAGCGGGCTCAGCCAATCAGAGCGCGTGTTGTGCGCGAGGCATGGTAGCTAGTGAAATAGTACCTGGCCTTCAGCCGATCGTGCACGTGCCCTGGCGATGTCCGTTGTTTAGTTGGAGCTCAAAATAGTCCGAACCGATTTAAATTCTCTTCAGGGTTTTAAATTCCCCATTCAATTCTGGTGTTGATTCATACCAAAATCAGGGAGAACGGTCTAATATTATGGAAGCGCCATAATATAAGTAACTATATACATAAGCTGCCCGGTCTCTTTTTTCATGGCTATACGCGCATACCTTGTGCTACGTAGATGGCGAGCCTGGAGAGTTACAGACAGGGCCGCTCCGTATCCTGATATGCTGGGTCGGTCCGTACCAGACAGGGCGGTCCGCACTACCCATTACGTGATCAACATGACACAAGAGGGCTGGATGATCTTGAGAGCCTAACATAGAATTGAGAAATCTAGTTTATCCGTCAAGTATATATGGCATCATAGTCTTACGTCATAATCCAACATGTCATGACTAACTCGATTTAGTCGTTCTAACGCCGTGTTTTCACTAGAGACGTAATCAGGAATAAGGCCATACTAAAGTATGGCGTTATTTCCGATTAACACTCTAATGAGAACACGGCCTTAGGCCGTTTTCTCCCTGGAGAGTTAATCGGGAATAACGTCATACCTCAGTATCGCATTACGCCAGCCAAGTCTCTAGTGAGAACACAGCATTACACGTTTAATAGTCCGTCAGGTTGTACGAATTGTACGTCTACTACTTAATAAACATGCTGTTGAATATATTGAAACTAATTTTACTGGGCGGTGTTGCTGCCATAGGCAGCAACAGCACCCAGTCAAATTAGTTTCAAAACATTCAACATCTTACCTGTTAGCTTTCTGGAAATTGAGATTCAGAGAGTACAGGGATCGATTGATCCCAACACGGGCGAAGCGGTTGGCGAGATTATCGTGATGTGAGCGGGGCATAGCTAAAACTGGATTCATCCATTGATGATAAATGTATTTTATTTCTTCCACATGTCAACTGACATCACATCACCCATTGAGCCACCTTGTATTGGAGAAGTAGCCCATATACAGGTATTATAGCTTTATCACAATTTAAACTCATCAGCTGGACAGCTTTTGAAATAATCTATCCAATAGAAATTATTCATGATTATTCGACTATATAATTTTGAATCATATAATTTAACGACTTAAAACATAATGAAACATAATGACGATTTTCGTTTTAATCACTAAATCCCACACGCCTATTCTAGTCTACGGGACCCAAGTTTACCCATCCTTACCTTGACATCCCTCATATAGCAGAGAATGAGGGTGGTGTTGCCTGCAGATGCGGCCCACTCCAGTATACCGTCACTCTGCTCAGCAACTAAATCCTCCCAATTCTCCTGTAATTGAGACAGACAGGTAGTACAAGTAAATGTTCTTTTAAAGCTTATCCATCAATCACATGACATCAGAATCAACTACGTGACTAGTTGATGTCATAATCAATTACGTCATAAATGACATAGACAAGTTCACCACGAACACTTAATTGATGACGGGGTAAGCGTTGTTGCACGAATTGCATGTTGTTACTATTTAATAAACATGCGGTTGAATATTTTGAAACTAATTTAACTGGGAGCTGTTGCTGCAATAGGCAGTATCAATACTTAGTTCAATTAGTTTCAAAATTTTCAACAGCTTACCTGTGTAGGTTTCAGGAAATTGAGTCAGTGAGTTCTTGAATCGAGTGATCCCAATACGGGCGAAGTGTGGGCCGACCTAAGCTAGAGCTGGACGTGGCATAACTAAATCGGGATCCATCCGGTCAGGCATGGGGGGTAATCGATTTTAAAATACGCCAGCCTTCACATACGTGTCTCCCGAGAAAATTAATTTACTGTGATCAGTGAGTTACAATAAGACAGACAATTCTATATTGTGTTGTAATTACAGCAGGCCATCCATGGATATTGATACTATCATCATCCTTGTTGTCGTCGCCGTCGTCGTCATAGTAGTAGTAGTAGTAGTAGTAGTAGTAGTAGTAGTAGTAGTAGTAGTAGTAGTAGTAGTAGTAGTAGTAGTAGTAATAGTAGTCGTAGTAGTAGTAGTAGTAGAAGTAGTAGTAGTAGTAGCACCACTACTAATACTACTACTACTACTACTACTACTACTACTACTACTACTACTACTACTACTAGTTCAACACGTTTCTTTGGCTCTGCTATTAACGTCAGTTTTAGACGATTTCTACTGCTCCATATGATTTATTTTTATGTCTGGCTTTTGCCGAACTGTACATACGTTAGTTTTGTAGTTTTGATTGTTGTAATTAGTTTTGTGTGAGGTCGCATTTTGCTGTGATATTTTTCAGCATTTGCTCCTCAGGCTAGCTTGTGGTGGCCATTCGCTTGTCGCCAGAGCGTCGTCTTTTTCGTCTCGCGTTCTATATTGTCCAAGTTTAGTTGATACGCGTTTACTGGTACTATTACTTCAGTAAGGGCCCTTTTATAGTTGGCCGTTTTGGACGCCAGTTGTCGTGTGTTATTTTTACCTGCTGGCCAGGCGCTCGTGCATTTTATTGAGCGTTGTACTGCGGCCGTCTTGACCTAATGTTTTGATTATGTCAAGTCGGTATAAACAGTTATTAAGCCTTCGCTTGATAACTAATGGATGGAATGTGGGGGCCGTTGACGTATATCACGGCTTAAAATATGTCATTGGCGCTGGGCCCCATGTATTGAAGGGGCTAATTAACATCAAGAGAAATATATGGCATGTAACATTAGCAAATGAAACCGTTAAGGAAAAATTATTAGAAGATGGGTTGGTTGTGAATGAGGAAGCCTGTAAGATCCAAGAGGTAGATAGCGACAGGTTGCTGGTTAAGGTGAAAGGTCCCTTAGAAATCCTGAATGATCGGATTAACGCAGAATTGGTCAATTATGGCCTGGTAGTTTCTATCGAAAATGAAACATACCAGTTTGATAGATCATTAGAGAATGGGATCCGGCGGGTTTGGATGAAGGATATTGTCAAGCCGCTTCCAGGACAATACCTTTTTCTTGCCGGTGTGGTTTAGGGGACAGGCTAAGACGTCGGATATGTGGCAATGCTGAACATTTGGCCAGTGCATGTCCGCAGAAGGACAAATGCCTGATTTGTGGCGCCACGGACCATTACAAATGGCGCCGTCCACAGGCAGTAAATAAACAGGCAGGTGGGAGAAGCGCAGATGCGACTGAACCCAAAACATGTCAAGAGCCTGAATCAGTCAACGTGGTGGAAACTCACCAACTACCCAACCCTGTCGCTGTTGTGATGTCTGACACAATTGAAGTGATAGAGGAAGGTTTGACTCAAACGCCTGTACCCACTACCAGGGATGAGGATGTATTATCTGATACGGACAGTCTGCCACCACGACAGACTAAATTCAGATCGCAGTCTACTGGTGGTGCTGATAGTTCGATGTTAGACCATCTACTAACATTAACTGACATGCCTGGAGATGGGAAAGAAATCACGGACAATTCTGTAGATGATAAACTGTTAGAAAATGTCAATGCCAATGTGCTTACTAATGTCGAGAATAAGTTTAGACTGAAGCGTCAAAAGGATGATTCTAGCCCAGATTCTGAATTAGAAGATTCACAATATATGTCTTTTGACTATGATGACAGTGTATCCATTGCAGAGTCCGATACTTCTGTTAATACACAGGTTTATCAGAGCAGTGAAATGGTTCTTTAGCGGTCAGAAACAGGGCAAGTGTTGATTCCTTACATCACCAAAAAGGGTGTGAGATATTGACATTTGCGCACTGACTCTGACATATCGAAGTATCAGCATCTTAAAATCGTGGATCTAAAGTGGTCTGAGTTTAATGAGAAGATAGGCAAGTGGGCGAAAAAAAATCTCAGCAAGAAAAACAAATCCAATTAAGAAATGGCGGGTTTGCCAAATTTATTATTAATGATGCTAATATGCACACTTAACTGCAGAAGACTAAATGACGACATTAAACAACAGGTTCTGCTTAAAGATTTGAAAGACAAGAATATTGATATTATCATGTTGCAGGAAACAAAGTTACAATGCCCAGGTGTTTTTGAAAAATTTAAGCATTTAGCAAATGGCGAATTTTTTTATTCCGTTGCCACAGAACCAAGTGCAGGTGTTGCTATCTTGTTCCTGCCTAAAAGTTTAAGTTCTGTCAATATTATTAATTCATCATCGGACACAAGTGGTCGTTGGGTTACGGTCGTTGTTGATATAGCGGGATCAATTTATTCTCTGTCGTCTGTTTATGCACCAGCTTCCCATGCACAGAGATGTCAATTTTTATCCGACCTTTCCTCTGTGATTAGTGATAATTCTGAGAATATCATCATTGGCGGTGATTTTAATTGTGGTATGGATGGAAGACGGGACAGGAGTTCATCTTCTACTTACAGGGACACATCTCACCTTAGATTAAGAGCAATTTGTGATACAGAACATTTATTAGACTGCTATCGCATCTTATATCCTGAAGAACGAATTCTGGGATTCTGCTAATGGACAAAATTCCTCTCGAATAGATAGAATATATATCAATAGATCTTTGAGAGGGAATTTAGTAAGTACTGGGCTGTATCCTGTCACATTTTCTGACCATGATGTGTTTTTCATCGGCTTAGATAATGCAGATTGGATAAAACGTGGTGCTGGATTCTGGAAATTGAACAATTCGCTTTTAGAGGATTTAGAGTATCATCGTTGCATTAAAAGCTTCTGGGAATATAAGCTTCGGAATCAATATTCCCACGAGAATTGTATATCATGGTGGGAAGATGTTAAAAAGGGCTTTGCAAGTATCTCCAAGCAATACTCGATCCAAAAAGTGACGAAAATTCGTAAAGAGGCTAAAGCCTTGAGCACTTATTAACATTACTAACTAGCAAAGTTGCAACCGGTGATATTCACATTAAGGAACAGCTCAATGATATAAAATCTAAACTGTATGAGATCGAGAAACATAAAGCTAAGGGTGCAATAACTAGAAGTAGAGCACAGATGTATACTGAAGGGGAAAACCCAACAAAATTCTTTTTCAATCTCGAGAAAGCAAGAGGTGTTGATAAGTTAATAAGGTGCTTAGATAACAACAATCAGAAATGTTCATCTCAACATGAAATCATGGACATTGTTGAGACATATTATCAGGCCTTATACACGTCGGATAAAAGTGATGAAGGAAAGTCAGCTGAGATGTTGGCTAATGGTAAGTACGCTTTCTCGGAAGCGAGCAGTAATTTCTGCGATGCTACATTAACATTAGATGATCTGGGTTTGGCTCTAAAACATGAAACCGGGAAAAGCACCAGGGGCTGATGGCCTTAGTGTTGAATTTTATCAGACGTTTTTGTATCTTTTGGGACCCGAATTCGTTAAAATTGTGCACAAAATTTGTTCACAAGAGAAGCTCCCGCTCACAATGACTCAGGCTTATATGAGATTTATTTAAAAAAAAAGGAGATCGTAGTATATTAGCAAATTACAGACCAATTTCACTGCTATGTGTAGATTATAAAATCATTTCGAAAGCTCTTGCGAAAAAACTCTCAAGTGTCTTGGATGAGGTCATCCACCCCGACAAAACCTGCTCTATTCCGAGTAGATCGATTTTAACAAATGCAATTTTAATTAGAGACACCCTGCACTTGGTAGAAAAAGACAATATTCCCGGCGCTATCATTGGACTAGATAATGAAAGGCCTTTGATAGACTTGAGTGGAATTTTCTTTTCAAATCACTCAGTCACATTGGTTTGGGTCCTAATTTCATCAAATGGATTCATGTCTTATATGGTAATATCAGTAGCAAATATCTGGTTAATAATTATATTAGCAAACCAGTAATTTTAGGACGAGGTGTGAGGCAAGGGTGCTCACTGTCCTCTTTATTGTTTATAATAGCGATGAAGTCCTTTGAGTCGACCATTAGGGAAGATCCTGTTTTTAAAGGCATTGAAATTGAAGGGGTGAACAGACCCATAAAAGTGTCTCTGTATTGTGATGACACAACAGGTTTTGCTGAATCAAATTCTGATTTTAAAAGATTGGATCAAGTTTTAGACGACTTTCAAAAGGCCTCTGGTTTGAAAATTAATAGAAATAAGTCAAAAAGGTTATTTCTAAGCAAGTGGAAGAGCAGAGCTGATAAACCTCTCAACATAAAATGGGCAACTTACTCGATAAAGATTCAGGGATACATTTTAGTAGCACTTTTGGGGAAACACTGAACTGGCATGATAGAATAACGTCGAAAACAATAACTTCATGGAAATGCCGACGTTTGACAGTTTTTGGAAAGCCTTGGTCATGAATACATTAATCCTATCAAAGTGGTGGTATATCGCTTCTGTAATATATATGCCTCAACATATTGAGACTGAAATTAATAAACTTATTCAAGGATGTATGTGGGAAGGCAAAACGTGTCTAGTTTCACAAGATGTGTGCAGGAATGAATTTCATCAGGGTGGCCTTAACCTTGTCGATGTCAGGGACAAAATGTCTTTCATTATGTGTCAAATTCTTAAATATGCTACTTTATTCTGACGTTCAATGGGCAAATGTATCCAGGGCATTAATCGAACGTTTTATAATACCATTTCCTGCAAAATATCTCTTTTGTGCAACCAGTCCGCGGCCTAATTATACACGTGTAACTAGGGATTCCATATTACAGATTGGGAATTGGTATGTAACAACATACATTTGCCAAATATACCGAACCAGGCAAAAGATTTAGTCTGGCGATTAATTCACCGGAGACTTTGGGTAAACACCTTATGAGTAAGGCAAACATGTGTACCGAGCATGAGAACAACTGTGTATTTTGCACAAATTCGGAAGAAACGTTAATGCATCTGTTCACTGATTGTCCTGTAATAGTTCAATTCTGGGTATATGTAGAGAAAACATTGTCACATCTCTGTGTGCCTAGAACTGATCTAACCACTAGACCAATTCTGTTTCGTGAATAAGGAAATGGCATGTTGAAAAATGATAAGACAATCACCCACCATATGCTGCTTACGCATTGGTGTTTGGAGTATTAGGAAACACCATTGTTCATTCATATATAATAGTAACATTTGCCCTACTTTGGATCATTTGAAGACATTGAAGGCGTTATTTGATGGATTTCTGTCACATAACATAAGAGGCGAATTTTATAAATATATAAACAGTCGGAAGTTAGAAACCTTTAGAAATATATGGTGCAGAGGCGACCTACTATGTCTTGAGAATGTGAATCTTGTCATTAAAAAAACGCCTTTACTAGTAAGACCTATGTTTTGGCGCATTCTGGTTTATTTTAATTCACATATGTGCTAATAGGTTTTTTTTTATCATTGTAACATTTTTAATAGGTCTCTTGTGTATTAATATGTGGATGGCATTCGTTGGTTAACTTTGAACCACAATCCTGTTTGTAACCCTTATAATTATATTGGCTGGAATTATTATTTGATTGTACATATGCAGTAACAGTGGATTTCGGTTCGTGTGTTTGGTAGGTTGCTGTGTGAAGCAACAACATCTGCTTCATGTAGTAACGGATTCAGCAAACGCATATGCTCCAATTCTCACAGCTAATCAGATTATGAATGTAACCAATTTTGGAGCATTTGCTCTGAAAGGGTTAAAATGTGTACCAAAAGGCAGGTGGTCACTTGAACAGGTTAAGCCATATTGTTTTTGACAGTTAAATAAATAGTTGATTTATATTCCAATGCTTTTATTACTAATTTTTGTTCCGGGGTAATTTTAGAATCTGGATCGCAAAGTAAATTGCAATCGACTAAAATAAATTTAACATTCAATCTAAGCTGTTTCCTAATAATAGATTGTAAATACTTAGCCTGTATACACATAATTGTGTTTATACCGGGATAATTACGGAATCTCTATTTCAAAGTAAATTGTGATGTTATAAATCGTTTGTTAAGGTGCAACCCTCTTCAACTATGTAGGTTGCATTGTCGCGTCACTGCACTCAGTGTAATATCTTAGCGTTTACATTTTATAGATTATCCTGCGGGGCATTGATTATTGATTAATTTGTTCCCGATTGACTGTGTGTCTTAAATACGTCCGATCGCTGTATTTATTTCTCATCCTATGCTCACGTGAGCTTTTAAAATTGTAATGTTATTGGGCTAGTAGCTGGGAATTTTTAAAGGGAAACATCTAGCTGTTTTGAATTTTTAGATTAATCATTTGACCATCATATATTTATTGTTTATTTATATATATGACTGATATAATCGTTTGTTCTCTTGATTTATCCTATGTTTAATGTTCTTTTCAGTCAGTTTATTTTTGGGTACTATGGATTTCCACACGATCCATTGATCGTGCTACCAAAAAAAAGAAAAGAAAGTAGTATTAGTAGTAGTAGTAGTAGTAGTAGTAGTAGTAGTAGTAGTAGTAGTAGTAGTAGTAGTAGTAGTAGTAGCAGCAGCAGTAGTAGAAGTAGTAGTAGTAGTACTAGTAGTAGTAGTAGTAGTAGTAGTAGCAGTAGCAGTAGCAGTAGCAGTAGCAGTAGCAGTAGTAGTGGTAGCAGCAGCAGCAGTAGTAGTAGTAGCAGTAGTAGTAGTAGTAGTAGTAGTAGTAGTAGTAGTAGTAGTAGTAGTAGTAGTAGTAGTAGTAGTAGTAGTAGTAGCAGCAGCAGCAGCAGCGGTAATAGTAGTAGTAGTAGTAGTAGTAGTAGTAGTAGTAGTAGTAGTAGTAGTAGTAGTAGTAGTAGTAGTAGTAGTAGTAGTAGTAGTAGCAGCAGTAGTAGCAGCAGCAGCAGCCGTTGTAAGAGTAGTAGTAGTAGTAGTAGTTGTAGTAGTAGTAGTAGCAGCAGCAGCAGCAGCAGCAGCAGCAGCAGCAGCAGTAGCAGTAGTAGTAGTAGTAGTCGTCGTCGTCGTCATCGTAATAGTAGTAGTATTAGTAGTAGTAGTAGTAGTAGTAGTAGTAGTAGTAGTAGTAGTAGTAGTAGTAGTAGTAGTAGTAGTAGTAGTAGTAGTAGTAGTAGTAGTAGTAGTAGTAGTAGTGGTAGTAGTAGTAGTAGTCGTCGTCGTCGTCGTCGTCGTCGTCGTCGTCGTCGTCGTTTATTTAACTCACCACATCAGGACGATCCAAATCAATGTTGATCACTTTAAAGTTAGGTGCATTGAAATTAGTCTTGAATGTGAATATTGCGCCCTCATTTGTGATGTACTGAAAAAAAAGTAACACATTCACTGCCATTTACAACTACAGGCCTGTTCATTCGTCAGCCATCTTCTCATACTTCGACGCGCCAAACTACTGTTCAAAGGATAACATACCTCATATCATGATTTCTATACAGATGATCTGATAGGCCACTGATCAACTATGCATGGAATGTTAAGCGTTTTATCATCCCGTCAAAGAAAGATATTCAGGCTTTAGTAGCTAAATGTGGTACATTTCTACAGAATATGTATGTATGTGTGATTACTGTATTCTGCGGCTGTAGTAGTAGACACATCCTACAGCTGCAATCAGTCCTGCTTCGCTTTTGCCCACTGTGTCTTGTCTTCAGCCAAAATCCTTAGCTTCCTCAGGTCCATTCTTGACTTGAGTGTACCTAATCCTGCTTGCTTGAGGTCACCTCGCACCACGCTTAGCAAATTTATGCAATGCCGTCCTCTCCTGGCTCTGTATTTGCTGGCTCCTCGTAGGGCAAATTCCAAGGCTCTCTGTGCTGGTGTGTCTTCTGGCATCCTTAGCACATGGCCAAACATGGACCATGTTTGCTGGGCAACTTTTACAGACAGCAGCGGCGTATTACACATCTTGTATAATACAAGATGTGTCATTGTGTCATTTCCATCATTGGAAATTATGCTCTCTGGCCATCGGTGTCCAGTGATGGTGCGTAGATGTTTGCGTTGGCGGGCATCAAGTTTGTCTAGAGCTGCCTTTGGAGCTGCCCAGCTATTACAGTTATACATCATCAAGGATACGCAGGTTGCATTGTATAAACGTAGTCCTTTTACCAAGGGCATCTTTGATTTACGAATCCATAGCTTCCTGAAGGACTGGAAAGCCAAGTTCCCCATGATGCAGCGTGCAGCAATGCCTACAGTACTGCAAAGCAGTGAGCCCAGGAGTTTACCTTTCCTTCATGGTTCGCCGCCACGGAGTGGATCGTCAATTTCTTTAGTTTCATGCTTTGTAGATAGGTATATGTGGGTGAACTCTGTTTTGGATTCACTCATAAAGAGATTCTCAGTTTTTAGTTTGCTTGCGGCTATTGGGAGAAGTTCGTCAAGGGGTTTCCTTTCCTCATCTATAAAGTCCACATCGTCGGCATATTCCATCTCTGGCAGCATGCCCAGTATTGACACCGGGGGGTGGGTGGGGGTGTGGTCTTGCGGAGTTTTCCCGCATGTATTTCAATGCAGCCAGCCAGATAACAGGTGAAGAGCACAGGGGATTGACCATCTCCCTGTGGGGAGCCGATTTGATGTCTCAAACACAGACTTCACTGACTTGACTCGTACTCTCAGCTTGGTGTCTGCAAGCAGTAGTCGCACTAGTTGTAGCTCATCTTCATTGCAACTGGCCTGGCGCAGTACATCTATGATCTTTGAGCGTTTAATTGTGTCGAAGGCTCGTGACATGTCAATGCCCATTTTGTGGAAATCCCAGTATGTGGACATGACTACCGACACAAGCATGCGGTGGGCCCATACAATATCTGCGCAGCTGTGTCCACGTTTGAAGCCACTTTGACATGATCCGGTGAAGTCGTCGATCTTGTCTCGGATGCGGCATAGAGTAACATTGGATAGGATTTTCCGTATGTTTTTAAGGAGCATAATGGGCCGCAGATTGGCTGTGGACCAGGTGACTTCTTGGGCTTGGGTAGCGCGATAAGGATGCCTTGGCGTACAGTGTCGATGGGAAGGTGGTGCATAAAAGCTGAATTGATTAGGTGCGTGATCGGTTTCGAGATAATGTCACTTGCATATTTTAATAGTTCATTGCTCATGCCATCAGGTCCAGATGCACGTCCATTTTTCAGGGATTTAAGTGCCTTCTCAACCTCTGCTGTATTAATTCTTGTTCGTAATGGCCTGGGGTCTCCTGAGAACGGGTGCAAGGGCTCATCATCGTGGTCAGTGAACTGTTACATGAACCATTCTCGAATTGCCTCGGCTTTTCCCTGGTCAGTCCCGATAAAGTATCCTTCAGAGTTGTGTACAGCTAGTGGTGGTGTGTAGTCAGCAACTCTCAGGGCGCGGGCTACCCAAAACATTTTGCGGCAGTCATCCGTGGCAGTGATTTCATCTGCTAGGGTGTCTGCTTGTTGGATATCAAGATCTTTTAAGCGTTCGCTAATGTGGCGCGGAATATTGTTGCGTTCCTGGTGCAGTTTGGTGTGATCTTCACTTTGGCCACTTTGATAGATGCGCAGACGTAATGCTTTCTGTTCTGGTGACAGTGCTACTATGAGAGGGTCGTCAGTATAACTAGTTCTGGCTTTTTTAGAACACCTATGGTGCTAGTAGCTGATGATTCCATAGATATCAGTATTTTGGTTATGGCATCGTTTGGATCGGGGCTGAGGTCGATGTTAGCTATTTGCTCCCCGAGGGCCTTTTTGTATGCCATTTGAGCGCCAGTGTCGCTGATGAGCTTCTGTAAGTTGTAGGTGACTCTACCCTCTTGCCTGGTATGGCGTTTATACATTAGGTTGAGCTGGTTCATATGGAGGCGTGTAATGACTGGCTTATGGTGAAAATTGTGGCCTGTGCCTCCATAGGAACGAGCATCCCGAAGTAGGGGTTTTGCTGCTGTCTTGCATAGTATGCAATCTAGTTGGTTGAAGACAGCTTTTGTAGCCTTAGAACCTTTTGGGGCTTGGCGATCAGCAATGTGTCCCGTCCATGTTGTCCGGTGACAGCATGGGTGTTGAAAGCCCTATTTGTGGCAAATACGCCATTGGAACTAAGGAATGCCACCAGTGCATTTCCATTGCTGTTGCAATGACAGAATAAATATGGCTGTCATGCGTTACTTTTCAACCAATCAGAAAAAAACCCTAGCGTGTCTGCCTCGGTATACGCGCTCAGTCATAGAAGTGTCATCTATAGCTTGACGATATTGTATAGCACCCATGCAAGTAAGGCGTTGGATATATTGAAATTAATTTGACTTTATCTTGTTGCACCAAATACAAGTCAAATTAGTATCAAAATATAAAACAGGATGGTTATTACATAATGAAGAATGTAATGCATTGGTACTTACATGACATCACTCACTATTGCTAGAGGAAACACAGTGGTGGCGATAATTCTTCAACATTTACTCGATATTACATAGCAGTACCTCATCTCACAACCAAAGATGAACACAGTGATGTGAGCAAGAAGGCCCTGACCCTAGCCATGCTGGAAGAAATGTACCCTCAGGAGACATGGATAAGGATATACACAGATGGATCAGCCAATGATGCAATTAGGAGCGGAGGTGCCGGACTGCACATACAGTATCCAAACGGACAACATGAGTCAGCTGCAATACCGACAGGCAAACACTGCACAAACTACAGAGCTGAAGTCGAAGCACTGGTCCTTGCAGCTAATACCATCAGCAGAACAGCAGACCCTATTGCACAGATTGTCTTTTTATCTGATGCCCGCTCCGTCCTTGAGGCTATCACCAAAGGTAAGCTGCCACAACTTGAAGAAGCACTACAAACCATCAAATGCTTTCGGATAGCATTGCAGTGGATCCCCTCACACTGTGGAGTCCAAGGAAATGAGGAAGCAGACAAGATGGCAAAGGCGGATGCAGAAGAGAATCAGACAGAAAACATGGTTACGCATACAGAGATGAAGACTATCATCAAGCCACTCTATAGAACACCTCAATCAGAAGATGCCTACCATCATCTCTCGAGGCCAGAGCAAGTGACCATTTATCGTCTCAGAACTGGACATAACAGACTAAACCAACACATGTACAGGCGGTTCCACCTTACGACATCGCCCGCTTGCCCTTGTGGAGAAGCAGAACAGACCACAGAGCACATACTTCAATGTTGCAGTACGTATCAGCTGCTGAGAGAAGAGATCTGGCCTTTGTCAACCTCTTTTCTTGAAAAGCTGTATGGGCCTGTGGAAGAACTGCAGAAAACCACAGATTTCATCTTGAGAACGGCTCTCCAAGTGTGATACCAGCGATCGAAAAGAAGAAGAAGAAGACATAGCAGATAATTGTGATACAGATAAGGGAATGTGACAGGACATGAATGATATGGAATCTATAAACCATAATCGATCGGCGCAATACAACATTTGAGATGAGCTTAGCATCCATTTAACGCTAACTGGAACCTGTAACTGTAACGCTAAACAGTAGTGGGTGCAAGGAATTGTGCGAAGTTGGCTGGGGACCGAATGCTTCAGTAAAAGCGAGTGTAATTAGTTTGGACGAGTGATGCAATACTGTACTATATTCCAGACTATTTCTGATACAACAATAGTCTATGTACAGGTTTACTTGGGATGCTGATATGGATAAACACAAACGACTATTAAATGAGCATTACATCTAAATTATTCACTGATTTACAAAGATAGCTTGGCGTATCTATTTATTATCAATCATCAACCAGACCAATGGTCTAAAACATTTCTTTGTAAAAAAAAACCCAGGTAACGCTCAAACGACGCAGCTTATTGTATCGTCTCGGTATCGGTCCAGCATCGGTCCAGTAAGCTGCGTTATCAGAGCATAGTTTCTACATCGATTATACCAGTACCTCATTGCTAAAACATTGTTAAAAAATCAAATATGTAAGATACCGTGCCATTTAAAAATATATATTGTGAAGTTAACATGACAGAGGACTGTGAGCAGGCACCTCCCAAATTAGTATTAGATAATTCTGCGATCTACGTGTACAATGGAGGGACGCTAGATGTATGTTACGTCACAGTCAAATATGTTACATGCAACCTGACGTTACAATCGCAATGACGACACGAAAATTTAAGCGTCCGTTCACAAAGAGTCAACGATTTGCATGTCTTTGGTTAATTTAGAATTTAACAAACATTATATTTAATATGTTGTAACTAATTTGCTTGGAATTTCCAAATTAGGTTTAAAATATTCAACATCTTACCTTTTTGGACTTATGGTTTCAGAGGTTCAAATCGATTCCTAGACGCGCACGACCTGGGGGTGGGGGTTGCTTAAATACAGACGGGCGGGACATAGCCATAGAGGGGTCCTATATCGTCTACAATTTAGATGTTTGGCTCATATTGTAATATAATTCTTTTAGTCTTACATTATGTTCCAAGATGCAATGAAAGGAACACAATCTTAGCATATGATGATTTCATTCCATATAAATTAATATCATTTTTTAAGTTGCAAAATTGAATTAGAGACACGAGTCCCTAATTCAAATTCACAAGTAAAAGAATTATATTAATTCTTACGGAATGAAATCATCATATGTTAAGATTTAGTTCGTTTCGTTACATCTTGGCCCATAATTTAAGGCTCTAAATGTATACGCTTTTAACAATATGTGAATATGCACGTTTAACACTCAATTTGTTCAAGAAATTTTCAATTTTCTCATAGAAAATATCAATTTGCCGACAAAGAAAATATTTTTAATAAATTGACCACTGGAATAACTGGCTCGATAACCGAGCCGGTTATTCCAGTGGTAACATTTCAAAAGGTCTTCTCTTGGTCTGCAAATGGACGTTTCCCAAGACCACTGCAGAAACGGTTTTTTGTCTACTATATAATGGGCTAAAGTATTGACTTTACTAGACATCGACATATGATACAAAAATACAATTTCTAATTTGCAACCGACTTATATTACGAGAACAATCTTGGCAACATATTGTTTTATCAAACAAAATCCAATGCGAGATATTAATTTACAATCCATCTCAGAAATAATTTAGTTGTTTTTCTAAATAAAATCAAAAGCACTTCTGAAAATTTTGAGCATAATTGGATTGAAAGACGTTGCTGACAACACTGGAGTGGAGAATTCCAGATTATCCATCAATTATATGACGTCATAATCAATGACGTGACGTGTATGCTGACGTCAAAATCAATGACGTAATGAATGGCGTAGATAAGTTCGTCACGAACACTTAATTGATGACGGACTAAGCGTTGGTGTACGAATTATATGTCTTTAGTATTTAATAAACATGATGTTGAATATTTTAAAATTGATTTGACTGGGCGTTGTTGCTGCCATAAGCATCCACTTAAATTAGTTCAGGGATCCATCAATCCCACTAGATGTGAAGTGCGGGTGGAGCTTAGCTAAACATGGGCGGGGCATAACTAACACTGGATTCCGCTGTTAAGTCCCAAATATTGTGCTGTACGAGTAACTTTACCTGGTATTGAGCGTCAAAATTGTCTATCAACTTGACATACGGTAATTTCCCTGTAACATAAGATGGGGTTAGTTAAAGTAAGCAATGGATTCGGCTGAGAAAAAATAATGTCAACAACAACAACAATAACAGCAACAACAACAACAACAACAACAACAACAACAACAACAGCGGCAATAACAATGACAACAATAAGAGGTGCCGCAGCAGCCACTTCTCCTACTACTACTACTACTACTACTACTACTACTACTACTACTACTACTACTACTACTACTACTACTACAACTACTATTATTACTACTACTACTAGTTCGAACCCGTGAATCCCATGACATGTTCAATCTTGCATTTGGGAGGCGAGTAGCTTACCACTAGACCAGCCTCCAGAGGACTGGAATCATTTTTCACCGGACTAGCTATCAACTACACAGCTCACAACCACGCGAATTGACTAAAATTGATGGTGTATATTTCAGATAGTCTTACGTTTACGTTTTTCTGAGATCCATTCTGCTATATCACCAAGCAGTCACAACTATGTAGTTTTTATTATTGTCAAGTATTTGTTCTATGAACCCTGTCATTGATGGCGCACTGGCATTGGGATATAGCTTATTCATAGTCTGGAATGTAATTTTTACCCTTGTCAGTTTTCGACCAGAGTGGCATTCGAACCAGTGATTTCTATGATACCTTACGCCTAGGGTTTGTGATGTGAGTATCTAACCACTAGACCAGCATCCAGAGGATTGTAATCCTCTTTCATTGGACTAGCTTTCAACAACCCATTTCAAAACCAAACGAATTGACAGAAATTGATGTGGTACATTTCAGATATTCTTACTTTACGTTTTTACGATATCCATTCTGCTATATCACTAGGCACTCCCAAGTATGTCGTTTTATTATTCTCAAGCATTAGTACTATGAACCCTGTCATTGACGACGTCCTGTAGGATATAGCTCAGTCATCATCTGTAATGTAATTGTTACCTTTTTCAATTTTCGACCAAAGCGGGGTTCAAGCCCGTGAATTCTATGACATGTCCGCCTAGCATATGGGAGGCGAGTAGCTTACCACTAGACCAGCATTCATAGGACTGGAATCATCTTTCACTGGACTAGCTTTCAACTACCCGTCTCAGAACCAGACGAAATGACTAGAATTGATGCTACACATTTCAAATATTCTTACTTTTATGTTTTTCTGAGATCCATTCTGCTATATCATTAGGCACTCGCAAATAGGTAGTTTATATTATTGTCGAGCATTAGTTCTATGAACCCACTCATCGACGACGTATTGACACGAGGATATAGCTCATTCATCATCTGGAATGTAATCTTAACCTTTTTCAATTTTCGACCAGAGCGCCGTTCGATCCAGTAATTTCTATGACACCATCTGCCTAGCATTTGGGAGGTGAGTAGCTTACCATTAGACCAGCATCCAGAGGACTGTAATCCTCTTTCAGCAGACTAGCGTTCAACTACCCATCTCACAACCCCACGAATTGACTGGAATTGATGGTGTTCATTTCAGATGTTCATACGTTTACGTTTTTCTAATATCCATTCTGCTATATCACTAGGCACTCGCAAGTATGTAGTTTTTATTATTGTCAAGCATTAGATCTATGAAGCCTGTCATTGAGGATGTAATGACACTAGGATATAGCTCATTCATCATCTGTAATGTAATTGTTAACTTTTACAATTTTCGACCCGAGCGGCATTCGAACCAGTGAATTCTATGACATGTTGCACTCAGCATTTGGGGTAGAATTAACTTACCACTACACCAGCATTCAGAGGACCGCGATCGTCTCTCACCGGACTAGGTTTCAACTACCCATCTCACAACCACAGTAATTGACTGGAATTGATGGTGTACATTTAAGATATTCTTATTTTTAAATTTTTCTGTGATCAATTCTGTTATATCACTAGGCACTCTCAAGTATGTTGTTTTTATTATTGGCAAGCATTAGTTCTATGAACCCTGTCATTGACGACGCACTGGCACTAGGATATAGATCATTCATCATCTTGAATGTAATTTTACCTTTTTTAATTTTCGACCCGAGCGGGCTTCGAACCCATGAATTCTATGACATGTTACGCCTAGTATTTGGTGTGCGATTAGCTTACGACTAGACCAGCATTCTGAGGACTGGAAACATATTTCACAGGACTAGCTTTAAAATACCCGTCACAGAACCCAACGAATTGACTGGAATTGATGCTGCACTTTTCAAATATCCTTACTTTTATGTTTTTTCTGAGATCCATTCTGCTATGTCACTAGGCACTCGCGAGTATGTGGTTTTTATTAGTGGCCAGCATTAGTTCTATGAAGCCTGTCATTTACAACGTACTGACACTAAGATATAGCTCATTCATCATCTGGAATGTAATTCTTACATTTGTCAAGTTTAGACCGGAGCGGCTTTCGATCCAGTGGTGTCTATAACACATTCCGCCCAGCATTTGGGAGGCGACTAGCTTATCACTAGAGCAACATCCAGAGGACTGTAATCCTCTTTCACCGGACTAGCTGTCAACTACCCATCTCACAACTACAGGAATTGCCTGTAATTGATGGTGTACATTTCAGATATTTTTACTTTTACGTTTTGCTGATATCCATTCTGCTATATCACTAGGCAATCGCAAGTATTTAGTTTTTATTACTGTCACGCATTAGTTCTATGAATCCTGTCATTGACTACGCACTGCCATTAGGATATAGCTCATTCATCATCTGTAATGTAAATGTTACCTTTTTCAATTTTCGACCCGAGCGGTGTTCGAGCACGTGAATTCTATGACATGTTCCACCTATCATTTGTGAGGCGTATAGCTTACCACTAGACTAGTATTCAGAGGACTGGAATCATCTTTCATTGGACTAGCTTTCAACAGCCCATCTCACAACCACACGAATTGACTGGAATTGATGGTGTACATTTCAGATATTCTTACTGTTACGATTTTCTGATATCCATCCTGCTATATCAATAGGCCCTCGCAAGTATTTAGTTTTTATTATTGTCAAGCATTCGTTCTTTGAATCCTGCCATTGTCTACGAACTGCCATTAGGATATAGCTCATTCATCATCCGTATTGTAATTGTTGCCTTTTTTCAATTTTCGACCCGAGCAGGGTTCGAACCCGTGAATTCTATGACACGTTCCACCTAGCATTTGCTAGGCGAGTAGCTTATCACTAGACCAATATTCAGAGGACTGGAATCATCTTTCATTGGACTAGCTTTCAACTATCCATCTCACAACCACACGAATTGACTGGAATTGATACTGCAAAGTTCAGATATTCTTACTTTTACGTTTTTCTGAGATCCATTGTGCTATATTACTGGGCACTCGCAAGGACGTAGTTTTTATTATTGACGAGCATTAGTTCTATCAACCCTGTCATTGACGACGTACTGACACTAGGATATAGTTCATTCATCATCTGGAATGTAATTTTTACATTTTTCAATTTTAGACAATAGCGGTGTTTGATCCAGTGATTTCTTTGACACCATCTGTCTAGCATTTGGAAGGTGATTAGCTTACCACTATATTCGCATCCAGAGGACTGTACTCCTCTTTCACCGGACTGGCTTTCAACAACCCATCTCACAACCACACGAATAGACTGGACTTGATGGTGTACATTTCATATATTCTTACTTTTACGATTTTATGATATCCATCCTGCTATATCACTGGGTACTCACAAGTATTTAGTTTTGAGTATTGTCAAGCATTAGTTCTATGAATCTTGTCATTGACGACGCACTGGCACTAGGATATAGCTCCTTCATCATCTGTAATGTAATTGCTGCCTTTTTTCAATTTTCGACCCGAGCGTGTTTCGAACCGGTGAATTCTATGACATGTTCCACCTAGCATTTGGGAGGCGATTAGCTTACCTCTAGACTAGCATTCGGAGGAATGGAATCTTCTCTCACCGGACTAGCTTTCAACTACCTGTCTCACAACCACACGAATTGACAGGAATTCATGGTGTACATTTCAGATATTCTTACTTTTACGTTTTTCTGATATCCAGTCTGCTATATCGCTAGGCACTTACAAGTATGTAGTTTTTCTTACTGTCGAACTTTATTTATATGAACCCTGTCATTGATGACGTACTGACACTAGGATAGAGCTCATCATCTGGAATATAATTTTTACCTTTTTCAATTGTCGACCAGAGTGGTGTTTGATCCCGTGATTTCTATGACACCTTCCGCTTAGCATTTGGGAGGCCAGTAGGTTATGACTAGACCAGCACCCATAGGACTGTAATCCTCTTTCACTGGACTAGCTTTCAACTACCCTTCTCACAACCACACGAATTGACTATCGCTCCGTCCATCCATTCATCCATCCATCCGTCCACTCGTCCGTCTGTCCGTCCGTCCGTCCGTCCGTCCATTCGTCCGTCCGTCCATCTGTCTGTCTGTCTGTCTGTCTGTCTGTCTGTCTGTCTGTCTGTCTGTCTGTCTGTCTGTCTGTCTGTCTGTCTGTCTGTCTGTCTGTCTGTCTGTCTGTCTGTCTGTCTGTCTGTCTGTCTGTCTGTCTGTCTGTCTGTCTGTCTGTCTGTCTGTCTGTCTGTCTGTCTGTCTGTCTGTCTGTCTGTCTGTCTGTCTGTCTGTCTGTCTGTCTGTCTGTCTGTCTGTCTGTCTGTCTGTCTGTCTGTCTGTCTGTCTGTCTGTCTGTCTGTCTGTCTGTCTGTCTGTCTGTCTGTCTGTCTGTCTGTCTGTCTGTCTGTCTGTCTGTCTGTCTGTCTGCATGTCTGCCTGCCTGCCTGCCGGCCGGCCTGCCTGCCGGCCTGCCTGCCGGCCTGCCTGCCGGCCTGCCTGCCTCTGTCTGTCTGTCTGTCTGTCTGTCTGTCTGTCTGTCTGTCTGTCTGTCTGTCTGTCTGCCTGCCTCTGTCTGTCTGTCTGTCTGTCTGTCTGTCTGTCTGCCTGCCTGCCTGCCTGCCTGCCTGCCTGCCTGCCTGCCTGCCTGCCTGCCTGCCTGCCTGCCTGCCTGCCTGCCTGCCTGCCTGCCTGCCTGCCTGCCTGCCTGCCTGCCTGCCTTCATGTCTGTATCTCAATAACTACTGCTCTGAGGTGGCTCAATTTTAATACATGGTAGGAACTTGCAGTGCAAGATGCTCTCGAGACTCTGGCCATGCATGATTCGGATAAGAGAACACAGATCCGGATCAGATTAATTCATGGATCTGTTGATATTCCGGAAGCTATTGGCCTGGTTTGTTCCAAATTTAACACGTTAAAGGGCGTGACCATACATTATGATTCCACAGCTTTGGGCGTGATCTAGGACAATCGCAAAAATAAGGCAAATCCGTAACCATTCGGAAAATCCAAAAAAAACTGAAAACTTTTTATAGTGTGCCAAAAAACGGGAGGGCAAGCGTCTGCAGTCTCTGGCCGTGTTCTCACTAGACTTAATCAGGAATAACGCCATACTTCAGTATGTCGTTATTCCTGATTAAGTCGTTAGTGAGAACACTGCCTTTGATTGCTCTTGTTACTCATACCTTCACTGTCAGCATCCACTCTCAAATCAACGTAGTAAATCGGTCCATCGGGCATAGCGCCCTGGCGAGGTGTTAGAATCAGGTAATTCCCTCAGTCACTCATCTCATATAGCCTGTGAATAAAACAGAAATTATCACAGTAATGGCTAGATTTGGCCACGAAAATCAAAATACTTGCTTATTAAAGGTGCATATTCACGCCAGAATGCCTGAAAATAACAATGTTTAAAGTTGTGCGCTTTCCTAGGCTATGCCGTTTTCTCACTAGAGACCAGTAAGGTATGACGTTATTCCCGAGTAACCCTCTAGTGAGCACACGGCCTTAAATTGCATTAGTAGATGTAATCAAAGGAACTAAATCATAACATATGGTGATTTCATTACGTAGAAATTAATCATAAAAAATTAGTTGTTAATTTGAGTTAGGATGATTTATATGAAATGGAATCATTATATGTTAAGATTTATTTCGTTTCACTACATCTAGGCACACAATCCAAGCCGCTAAATGTATTTTAATAATTTTATTTTTACCCATCCTGGTGTTAATGGAGGAATATAGTTTTAGCTATGCCCCGCCCATCTCTAGCTAAACACTATCCACGATTTGGCCGTGTAGGGATAGATAGATCCCCTCACTCTCTGAATCTCAAATCCAGAAAACTGTACAGGTAAGCGGTTGAATATTTTGATAGTAATTTGACTTAAAGGGCTTGAATATATCCTAGACCGGAAATGTTTAGAAATCATGTATAAAAGCGTTATCAGACCTTCCTTGAAATACGCGGACATCATCTGGGACAACATACCTGAATAGTTGCTGCATAGATTAGAAAACATACAAAAAGATGCGCTTAGAACAATTAGTGGCATGACTCGTAGCGCGAGCACCGAAGACTTGTACTCCGAAACAGGTTTCGAAATACTTTCCCTTCAGACGCCAAACCCACAGGCTAATAATGCTATACAAGATCATTAATGGAATAACTTCTGCGAATTTGTCAGACCCTCTCCCACAGCTCTCTAAAAACAACAACTCATACAATATACGTCATGGCAACGCTCTAACACCTTTCCGATGCCGTACTGAACTCCGTCGAAACTCCTTTTTCCCAGCAACTATTCGTGCCTGGAACACGCTTCCCACCCCCATAACCTCATCAATCTCTTTAAACGAATTCAAAAGTAAACGCAAAGCTATGTCTCCTACCCATCCACCACCTGTGTGGATCTGCGCTGGTACTCTACCAGCAAATATAAGCCTCTGTAGACTCCGCAACGGCTGGAGTGGTCTCGACAGAGACCTGCTCAACAACCACCTCGCTGACACGCCCAAGTACCTATCATGTGACCACACTGATGAATCAGCCGAACATTTTCTCTTTGACTACCCTCTCTTTAACGACCAACGAACCCATCTGCAAAACGAACTATCCCGTAACGGCATGATCTCTACCACGTCCTTGACAATAATAGCCTACTACTCTATGGCGATACTGTCTCGGACCTGCAACAAAATCTCTCAATCTCAACGTTTGTATGCCAATTCATACGAGACACGAACCGCTTCGACTAATGTCAGATACACTACACCATCCACTTTCTACCCGCAATCGACGCCCTTAAACATACAACATCTCAGGAGTACAGGCATGTGTGACCTCACTGCGAGCTCTTCCAAACATCTCCAGATTCTAATTTCTATTTCTCTCTCTCCCTTTTCTATTTCTCAATCTCGCCCTCTCTCTTTTTTCTCCTTTCTCTCTCTCTTTCTCAACCTCTCTCTCTCTCTCTTCCGTTCTCTATCTTGCATACACAGCACGCACACAGGCACGCATGTGCACACGCTCACAATCATGCAGACACACGCGCTCACATGTGTACGCTCGTTCACTCACTCACCAACCCAATCACCCAGAAGTTTATTTATTATTTGAATTATTATTACTGTAATTGTTCTAATCATTCGCCAATCTTGATATATCTTCTACTTAATATGTGTATATGTATGTGAGACACGGGCCTAAGCCACATACAGGTCTTATCGTGCTCCCATCCGAATGAAAAAAAAATTTTGTTTAAATTAAACTAATTAGACTTTACATTGGCAGCAACGGCAACGTAATAGACTAGTAAGCGTTTCAGACGGACTAAATAGAGTCATTCATGGCGTAATGAATTATGACGTCAGCCTACATGTCAAGTTGTTGATTATAACGTTCATATGATTGGCTGAGAAACTGGATTCCTCAAATATCCGTTTGCATGCCAAGAGAAGAACTTTTATTTACCACTGGAATGACTAGCTAGAGTAAACCCATACATCTCGTGAAACCAATTTGACTGTAACGAGTTGCTGTCACGGGAAACACAGGAGGCAGCAGCTCCCAGCCAAATTAGCTTCATAATATTCAGCAGAATATTACTTGCATTGTGGAAAGTGGTCTGTGGTTGGACTTTCTGGACCAAATGGTTAAATGTATTTGCGGTAAATGTTATTTTTATGTTTATTTATTTTCGCATGATCGTGCTTCAAGCGGGTGTTCTAACACCCAAGCCACTCTCATTGGCCACGCCACTGGTGGCCACGCCACTGGTTGTATCTCTATCTACCGAACATGGGATCATATCATATCGATTACCCCTGTAAACGTAAAATTCATAGAAAATCTTCATTTGCAGACAAACAGCGGACTATTTTTTATATGTACCACTGGAATAACTGGCTGTATAACCGAGCCAGTCATTCCAATGGTAAAGTGTCAAAAATAGTCTTCTCTTGGTTTGAAAATTAACATTCCTCAAGGTCACTGCAGAAGGATCTTTTTAAGATCTTGAGTGTAGCTCGTATCAGAAAAAAAACTGCTTCTGCAGTGGTCTTAAGAAATCTTCATTTTCAGACCAAGGGAAGACTATTTTTGAAAATTTACCACTGGATTGACTGGCTCGATAGCCAGTCATTCCAGTGGCAAATTTTCAAAACTAATCTTTTCTTAGTCTGCAAATTAACATTTTCTATGCGAAAATTAAAATTTTGTTGAACAAATTTGAGTGTTAAGGTGTTAAAGGGTTTTGGGCTCCAGATTCTATATTAGCTCAGTGCCAATTATAAACACGTTAGTGAGTGAGTGAGCGAGCGAGCGAGCGGGCGGGCGGGCGCGCGGGCGGGCAGGCGGGCGGGAGGGCGGACTGGTGGATGGGCGAGCGGGCGGGCGGGCGAGCGAGCGAGTGAGTCAGCGAGTGAGTCAGCGAGTGAGTTGGCGAGTCAGTTAGCGACTCAGTCAGTGAATGGGTGCGCGTGTGTGTGCCTTACGTAAGCCAGGTAGGATGCTCTGGTAGTTCAAATGCTATCTCGTCTTCAGTCTGATCCATTCCTAGCGGATGGTAGCGCACTTTCTGGTCCAGATCCAGCGCTGGGTCCGTGCCACCAGCTGCAGAATCTTTCTCTGGGAAATACTGTGTAAAGGTTCTCATAAATTAACGAAATCATGGATCTTAAATAAATTGTGGACTGTGTGTTAGTTTATAGGTAATTTATCTAACGAGCGAACTCGTAATGACAAACTAAATCTAAGGCCGTGTTCACACTAGGGGGTGAATCCAGAATAACGTCATACGTCAGTATGTAGATACTCCGGATTAAGACTCTAGCAAGAGCCCGGCCTAAGGCCGCTTTAGCATTGCCTAATCCGGTTTAACTATTTCATGGACCTTATCGACAAATATATATCCGATATATTTGTTTTGCATTTATACTAGTGGAAGATAATCCTGGACTGGACGGTGGCGCTACCTAACGGGGAGTGAGAGAAATTGTTGAAGGTAACGCTACCTGGAAGATTTTGAGGGAATAGGTTGTGTTCACATGTCATAGTGAAGCAATATATCGGAAGAGAAATAAAGCCGTCGAGTGTGTGTGATTAAGGCCGTGTTCTCATTAATCAGGAGGTCAGTATGACGTTATTCAGAGTTAACTCTCTAGTGAGAACAAGGCCTTATTTTCCGAAATAAGTGACGTATTTATTCTAGGACAAAGAGACAGTCCAATGAGAACGCTAGCCGATTTACCTGGCATTTACAGAAATAGTGGCTGTGTGAGAACAAGGCCTAGAGTTGCCCTTACCTTTCTAGCTAGGCCTACTCAAAGTACCATAAACAAACGAATAGTCCACAATTTATGTAGGTGATACGTTTATCTTAAATTATGATAACTTTGCCCCCTCCAATGTCAAGGTAACCCTTCACTGGTGAAGCCAGCCAACAAAGACATCTGCTGTGGTCTTGTGGCATGTCTATGTATAGGCTAACAGAATAGTATTTTTGACAATTTATCACTGGTATGACTGGATCGAGCCAGTCATTCCAGTGATACATTTTCAAGAGATACGCATATCTTGGCCTGCAACTGGACACTGGCTAAGCAAACACTTTGGATTTTCTTAACGGTTATTCATTTGATGTCTAAGCCGGAAGAACGTCTCTGTAGTAGTCGTGAGGTATGTCGATTGGCAGGACACCTGAACGCTATTTTTAATTGTATTCTGTGATTTTCAGTGGCTAACTTACAAAATGAGTCCTTTCTTGAGCTACAAAAATGATAATTTTCTAGGAAAATATGGACTATCAAAGGGTTTAATTGACATGTGTGTAATTTTAGCGCTCTGGGGACGATGTCGATACAAGATGGGTTACACTGTAGTTAAGGGTAGCATCATTGATAAGCTATGCTTCTTAAACATTGCAGAGCATATTCTAAATCCGGGAAAGTAGGGGTTTCCTATCCTAAGCGAATCATAACCTAATTTTATTAATGTTATTAAAGAAACTGACAATTTTAGTAGTGTTTTTCAAATTGCAATCATCATTTTGAGACAAATGCGTGAGGTACAGATGTTGAAATATTTCCAAATGTTTAGCCAGCTGTATAAGCAGTAGATATGCACGCAAGAACAAAGAAGATTTTATAATCGTACACATGTGAGGAAACTACCCTTCACGCTCGCATACACTTTGCAATGGAGCGACCCATTTCTAGATCGCGACGCTAGCCTATATGTGACATAACTAACTATTTAAGAGACAAATCGGATCCGTCTATTGCAGTCTCTATAGATTTAACTTCAACGGTAGATACAATGGCAGGATAGAATGGTCTACTCACGGTATAAAAGATGCCGGCATTATCAGCAGTCCATGCCAGTCCAGTGAACTTAACTCTCTCGAGAACATCCGGGAGGTCATCTCCCGAAGGCGCCCTCTTGAACTGAAAAAACAAATAGAAAAGTAAATTGCTATATTTGGATGCACAAGGTTTGCTACAGTCGGTCTGTGGATCTGTCGGGTTCTCTGTCCTTTGGTCTGTCAGACTATCGGTAAAATGTGTGACACTTCTCATACACCTGTATAAGCTCCGACTAGCGGGCTTCGCATTTATTAGTATGCATATATGCATGAGCCACTCTGGATATCTAAGAGATGTGGGTAAACTACCGCAAATCTAGGAAGATTTCCGTTGAAATGATGTTGGAAGGGAGATAAATGTTACTTTTGAGTTAAACATCATTTATTTTGTCTGAGAGGAAGCGCGATAAGACGAGTCTTTTAACCGCATCTCGTATGTTACATACTATTGGATCATGGTCTAATAAGAACTGAATATATAAATGTAACTCTTATAAAAGTAATACTTAGGAAACTTCTCTATAGGCCTACATATATACAGTGACCATGGCAAATGCAGGTGATAGGTTTTCCTGTGGAAATCCATCGCCTTGTTATTGTTCAAGTTGTTTTTCTCATTCATTGAGAGGCTTTCAAGCCAAAAGCCTTGTACTTTACACACTTTTTAACATATATGTGTATCCTTTTTATATTATGTTATAATGTGTTGCGCTATGGATAATTTAGCGCTATACAAGTTGATCAATCCGTTGAATCCTAGAGTCCCGATATCCCAATTTCAAAGCAACATACAGGTTGGTATGGCCGTTCGGTATTTTGAAACAAACTCGGTTCGAACCTGTTGCTCCCATAGACAGCACCCAGCTCCTAGTCAGATTAGTATCAAAATATTCAACACAATATTTCATAGATTGTAAACCATTTATAATATTCGTGTTTAAGGGATGAAACCAGTTTTAGCTATGCCTCGCCCATCCATATTAGTTTAGCACGTGTTGTAATCAATCCATTCATGCACTCTATGGATCTCAATTTCAAGAAGACTCTACAGGTAAGCTGTTGTATATTGAATATATACTGGGTCAAATTAGTTTCAAAATATTCAATAGTATCTTTATTACTAATAAGGATTAAGGACATACAATTCGAACAACAACCTTAGTCCGGCATCAATTAAACGTTCGTGACGAACTTATCTACGTCGTTCATTACGTGATTGAGTATTACGACATCCCGGCACCTAGTTGATTATCATGTCATATGATTGATGGCTACACTGGAAAGCTCCATTAAGGATTAGTCACGCATACCTTGATAGTAACCCAGTCGGATCCGCCTTGAGTTAGAGTGTAAGCCATGTACTGTCCGTCAGGGGAGAATGAATGGGACAGCATGGCAATAGTTCCGTCATCTGACAGTGTGTTAGGGTCAAAGAACACGTGCGGTTCAGCGTCTAGAGATCGCTTGGCGTACATCACTCTGAAACACAATAGATGATAGCTAGTATGATTACGACCAGTTCTTGAGTCTACGGCCGTGTTCTCACTAGAAACGTAATCATGAATAATGCCATATCGAAGTATGGCGTTATTTCTGATTAACTCTGAGAACATGGTTCTAGTGTAATGACACACCATCTTGTGTTGAAATTTGATCAAATTCAGGCAAGTAGTTTCCGAGATATCCAAGATCGAGAATTTGTCCCGATCAGGATCTTGGATTTTTCACCCTGATCATGGTCTGAATCTGATAATCCACGCTGGCGGTAATATATTCTATTGTTTTAACTCTTACCACTCTGATGTCAATATTCTATCGTTTACTGTTTCAATAGTACAGAAACAGGGGTACATTTTGCAATAATGTTGGTGGATGATGTTGCTGTCTATGACCGCAACATCTTCCACCAAATGTGTTGAAAAATAAAAACCAATTCTTCGTTTAATTTAGTTTGAAAATAAAAAATGTTGACGTCAGAGTGGTAAGGGTTAAGATTTCAGCGAAATAAGATCAAATGATTTTTTACACAATTGAGGAATCCCGTTTTAGCTATGGCCCGCCCATCTCTAGCTAAGCTGAACCCACGCTTTGTCAGTGTTGTGATCGACCGATCACTGCACTCTCTGACTCTCAACTATCAGAAAACTATACAGGTATCCTATGGCAACAACAGCGCCCAGTCAAATTAGTTTCAAAATATTCAACAACATGTTTATTAAATACTAAAGACATACAATTCGTACAACACCGCTTAGCCCGTCATTGATTAATGGAATAATGTAATGGCATAATTGATTATGACGTCATCCTACACGCCACATAGTTGATTACGACGTCATATGATTGATGAATAAACTAGAAAGGTCCATTCGGTATACACGGACACATATGCACGATAGCAATACCGACACCTCCTTATGAAAGGAGGGTAGCAAACATATAATATGTAATATCATATTCAAGATCTGGAACAAAGGTACTGCGGTTAGCAGTTGCCGGCTTAAGTTGGTGCGAGGCCCTAGGCTGGCGCCATAAGTGTTCGATTTTGAAATGTAGATTCCGTGAGACGCAATCTGAGGTATATTTGGCATAATATTATTACTTATTAATTGGTTAAGATTTTTGAAGAGAATTATAATTTTTGAAGGACTAGAGAGGACAATTTTTGTAAATTTACAAGTGAAATACGAACATAGCATTCTGTCGTCCTGCAAATGGACATTCCTCAGCACCACCGTAGCATTCTTTTGACCATCAAAGTGGTATTAAAGTGACAATTAGATTCACATCTTTGCATAGCCAATGCCCATTTGCAGTTCAAGAGAAGAATATCTTTTGAAAATTACGACTCTAATGACTGGCTCGGTTACAGAGCCAGTCATTGCAGGTGTAAAATTTAAAAAGTATTTTTCTCTTGGACTGCAATGGACATTAATAAAGACGACTGTATTACTGTAGTGTAGATGGTACCGAATGTGTCTATCCGTTGCGTTACTTGGCCTATAGAAAAACACTTTTAAAATGTTTTCTTTAGTTTAAAGCGCGAGGCCCCCATTAAACGCGAGGCCTTAGGCTGTGCATGGTGGGTAATCCGACCCGACAGTTAGTACAGGTAGTGTTCGTGTTGTCGTACGTAGAATTTTTTTATTTCGTGAGTCGGTCTGTCACTGGATTAGTTTGATCAAAATTGTTCGTTCCAGATATGACATGTGATTTTTAACAAACCCTTTCACAGATTAACGCAGGATAATTTACAATACCCTAACAGAAATAAGGATCAAAAGCCCCAAAGAACTAACAGTGGCTATTTTATTACTTTTACATACTTAGCTGGCGATTTTCACTATCAAAATTTAAAGATGTGTACTATTTGATTTGGTGTGTAGGGGTTGGAGTTTCATGGGTCATTTGTCTCTGCCTGGAAATTTTAAAGGCATTATTGGTATCCGTTTCTAGCTAAGTCCAGCCCATCTTAAGCTAATCTCCGCCCGCTTTTAACGCGAGCTGAATACGTTTGATACTTTGAAACTAGAATTCCCTAACCCTCCATTATCAGTTAACTATATATAGGTACGCTGTCGATATTTTGAAAGGAATTTGAGTGGTTGCTGTTACTGCACACATACAATTAGTTCCCAAATACTCAACATAGCGTTCGTGATGGAGGTTTCGATTTTCCTAACGGAGCTACGTCATTTTGACTATGACGGCAACTAACAAGTGCCGTATTTGATTATGACGTCAACAAATTGAGTGACGGATCCGACCCCCACCCCATTATGTGTATTTCATAAGATAGAAGCTTGCATTATACAGATATGTAAACTGGTGCCATACCTCTGGTTCTGTAAACCGCTGTTGAACAAGTAATAGTAGTAGCCACCGTGTTTTTCAGGACAGTCGTAACGCGAATAGTTGTACATATCATTCAAGCTGAAAGAACAAAGAACATTTGCAGAACACAAGATGATTTTTTGAAAATTTACCACTGGAACGACTGGATTAGTTATTGAGCCAGTAATTATAGTGGGAAAATGGCCCTCTCCAGTTAAAGCTATGTCTCTAGCTAAGCCCCACCCACGCCACACCCTAAACTCCCTGCCTATCAATTTCAAGAAATATACCTGTTGGATATTTTGAAACTAATTTGGCTGGGCGCTGTTGCTGCCTATGTTTTTTAAATAGTAAATACATATAATTCGTACAACGACGCTTAGTCCGTCACCAATTACGCAATTACGACAAACCGATTTACGTCGTTAATGATGTCATTGATTATGAAGTCATCCTACACATCCGTCACATAGCTGATTATGACGTCATTTGATGGATGAATAAACTGGAAATGTCCATTGTAACGACATTGATAAGCAATACTACTAAAAATAATCTTATTAATATGATTAAAGAAAATGACAATTTCTAGTTATGACGTCATATGATGGATGGATAAACAGGAAAGGGCGAAAGGAGAAAAAACCCTAGTATCTTGTTCCGTAAATAAGTATTTGTCAGTGATAAATGGTTATCTTGCTCATTGCATATATTATGCAAATGTGTGGATTAAATCAGATCTAGCCAATCAGATTTGTTCTAGCATTAGCCCAAAATAACTTACGACAAACGAACAGACCGCCACATAAAACAAGTCGTAAAAAGTTCATTATAAAATCGATAACACACGTACAATTCATATATGGTAAATAGCTAACCCCGCTCGTGTCAACTTAACCCTTTAATGGTTAAACTGACCAAAAAACCACTTTGCAGTGGTCTTCAGACATGGCTATTTGAAAGGCCTAGAGAAGAGTATTTTTTAATATTTACCATTAGAATGACAGTCATTCTAGTGGTAAACTTTCAAAAATACTCTTCTATCGGCCTGCACATAGACACTGGCTAAGTAAAAACTTTAGTTTATTTTTTACCATTATCCCTTTAATCCTGCGAAAGAAAATTCAGTGGTAAGTTTATAAAAGTAGTCTAAAATTAAAATATCTTGAAAAATATTGACCATCGAAATCTTTAATTGATATATTAAGGAGTATTTTGAGCGCTTTGAGGCGCTGTTGACACAAGAGGGGTGAAGATAGTCTTCTGTTTGCCTGGAATTAGACAACCCAACCCCCCCACCCCAATACCACTACAGAGACTTATAATGGCCTGTCTTATAGTGTGTGCGCGGGGGTGGGGTGGGGGTGGGGGTGGGGGCGGGGGGGGGGGGGGCGTTGCTAATACGATGAAATAATGTTATGACATTTAACAACTATTTTAACAAACCTGTCCCGGATCTTCTGCTTATGCGGGTACTGCTCGATGTACATATTCGTTAAGGCATTCTGTGCTGCGACAAATGACTGGGTCTCCGCACTGTCGGGATTTTCCAGCCACCGGTACGGATCAGCGATCTGCAGTGAAATGTTTTGGAAAGTACGAGATACAATTAATATACTAACGCAGAAATAGATTAGAACGTAATATTGGAACAATATAGGGAACGATGTAGAGTTCTTCCCCGCTACGCTCTGTCGAATTTTACCTTTACTGTTGAAAACTGATTCCACAGAAAGATCATTCTTAACGTCCTGGTAGTATAGTTAAGAATTAATATCTCTTATCTTTTTGTTCTTCTCGAATAGTGCGTAGAGTGGTATAAGTTAGCTTTGGACCAATAGAATTTTTCCGCGGATAGTCAAGGCGGTTTACCTGTTCGTAAAGGCCATTCTAGCAGCAGTCATTATACAGAGCAAGCCGAAACATTTGTGTTTATGGCGCTTTTAGCGTGAGATAGGGAGAATGGCAGAGGCTCTAAATTGCAAAGTAACTATACAAGTAAGCTGTTGAGTATTCTGATTCTGAAGATAATTTGACTGGGGGCAACACCCTCACCCCCAAGTCAAATTATCTTCATTTTAATTATGACGTCAGCTAGCATGTGGCGTATTCGATTATGTCGTCAGATACCCGAGTGTTAGATAGGACAACTAAATTGTTACCTGCTAGAGAATGGTAAAGGTAATTATTGATGAAATATTGAAAATCATATGCTTCAATTTCTGATCTTCTGACCTTAAAATAAATATTACATAAATTATCTGGACATCATATTGCTGAGTGCTGAATGAGTACTGAATGAGTGCTGAATAATTTGAACCTAAATATCAAATTACATATGTAAAATACATCATGCCAATATTGGCTGGGCATAGTTGAATTCGTTCACCGTCTGACCGCTGAGTTTTTGCAGACGACATATTCCAAGGGTCGTATCTCTGGACCAGCTAAATATTTCGAACACAATTTGACTGAAAGTTGTTGGTGACTAAGCCACCAACAACTTTCAGTAAAATTGTTTTAAAGATAGTCAGCAGGTCCAGAGTTATTACACATAGAAATTATTGTCTGGTGGCTTGTAGCAACAAGATAGTTAAAAACTGTATCAGTAGCATTATAATCGGATGTAGAGCGATTTATCCAGTGTCAAATATCTTTCTGCCGAGAAATCCTTAGCATGTTTAGCCCTACGAAATATGCATTATTGTATTATTCATCCCATAATATGTAATATATTGGAGACAACTGTATTAATAATATGCCCAAGGGCCAATGAATGGCCCATTGCAAATAAACTACCATGTTTAAACCGTGTGAGCCAGCCTTTACAAAACCTATTATTCTATTGAAGGGCTTGTGCATATAACGTTAAAGAGAATTTCACTGCATTAGTTACAAGAGTAGGTATCTAGATAAATGTATAGCATACTAATTTAATTCACCTTTCCACAGTACCCACCCATCATATGACGTCATAATGAACTGCGTGATGTGTAGAATGACATCATAATGAATGACGTCATGAATGACGTTGATAAGTACGTCACGAACGTATATTTGAAGACGGTCTATGCATTATTGTACAAATTGTTTGCTTTTACTATTTAATCAATATTCTGTTGCACCAGGCAAATTAGTTACAAAATATTCAACAGCTTCACTGTATAGTTTTCAGGAAATTGATAGCTAGGGCATTCGGGGATCGATCAATCCCAACACGGCGAGGTGTGGCTGGAGCTTAGCTAGTGATGGGCGGGGCATAGCTAAAACCGGAAAGGTCCATTGTCAATATATATAACGTATAATGTACCTTGCACACTCAAGGATACATGGCTTATTGTGAAATAAATCATCATCATCAGTTAAACGGGAAAGACTGAGCTATATCTACGAACCACCGTCCACGCTGTGCGCGTGTTGACATCTTGAATTCTGAGTTCAGAGAATCCCAAATTCAAGATGGCTAATTTGACTGGGTGCCGTTGCTGTATATAGCAACAAACACCGTCCAGTCGAATTAGTTTCAAAATATTAAACATAATGTTTATTAGATTGTCACGACATACAATCCGTACTTAACGAACTATTTAATGTTCACGATGGAGTCAGATACTCCATGCATTTTAATTGTCACGTCAGCTATATGCACCGCAATTGATTATGACATATATTTGAATGCCAGTTCGGATCCATCCATTGCAATTATGACGTTAAATATACTATTATAAATATATTAATTTCAAACAAACGTAATCAGAAATTGTAGACCAATTTTTGCCATATTGCGGATTTTTCGATTCAGGGATAGAATTCACCTTTCCGAGTTTATCCATCGATCATCTGTAGCCATATGACGTCATAAGTAACTAAGTGCCGTGTATGCTGACGTCATACTCATGACTTCGTGAATGATTCCAAATAGTTCGTCTTTAATGCTTAATAGTCCGACACGTTGTCCGAATTGTATGTCTTCGCTATTTATTAAACATGCTATTGAATATTTGGAAACTAATTTAACTCGCGCTGAAATTAGTTTCGAAATAATCAACAGGTTTCCCTGTATATTATTTTGGACATTGATAGCCAAGATTCTACCGATCCCAACACGAGCGAGGTGTGGGCGGAGCTTAACTAGGGATGGACGTGGCATAGCTAAAACGAGAAAGGGGCATTCTGTGATCCTAGTTATTGTACGATCGTACATTTTATTGTGTTTCAACATTAGCCAAATCGGATTAGAAGTCTTCGAAATATCCCTAGTTACATAATTTGAACCGGCCGGTACACGCAGCGTATGGATGTAATGAAATTCTCTTTCATAGTAACATCCTTTGTTGTATTAAAATCAGAGCGAGTAGCTAGTAGTTTTTTAGTTACCGCCCCAGATGTGTCTACACACAGACACACAGACTTCAATACCGTTATCGTCTTCTCCTTTTTGCATAATTTTCCTCACACGCCTATCATGGATCTGAGTGTAAATAAAGCCGACATGAACAAGCTTAACCCTTTGAATTCTGAATTCCAAGAAAGGTATTTTTTAACAAGCGTACAGGTAAGCTGTTGAGTATTTTGAAACTAATTTGACAGGAAACTTGGCAGCAACAGGTCCCAGTCAAATTAGTTTCAAAATACTCAACAGAATAATTATAAAACCGTCAATGACGTTGGTGTTTTGGCCTTTCGGATTCAAATTGTTGAAGGATGGTTAACACGCACCACATAATACCATTAGCTATCCATGTGGTATCTCACGCCATTCCTAAACTTGACGTGACATTTAAAATTTTTTATCGTTAAAGGTGTATATTCACAACAAAATGCTTGAAGATAAAATTGCTGAAATTTGGTACTTTTAGATGCTTAAATTGTGTGCCTAGATGAAATGAAACGGAATAATTCTTAACATATGATGATTTCATTCCGGATACATTAATGTAATGTTTTTGTTGTGAAGTTGAATTAGGGACTCGTGCCTCTAATTCAATTTCAAAATTTTCAAAATTCTATTAATTTATATGTAATGAAATCATCATATATTAAGAATGTTTCCGTTTCGCGACATCTAGACACTCAAACTTAAGCCTCTAAATCTATAAGATTTTAACAATTTTTTCTTCAACCCATTTTAGTGTGAACTTGCATCTTTAAGGAAAGTTACTGGCGCGATAAAGGTTTACATTCACACCAGATTGCGTGAAAATGAAATTTTTTAAATTGTATACTATCAGAGGCTTAAATTGTGCACCTCAAAATAATCAAACGAAATAAAACTTAACATATATGGATGATTTCATTCCGTATAAATTAATATAATTTTAGCTGTGAATTTGAAGCAGGGAATCGTGTCTCTAATTGAATTTCACAACTTAAATGAATTATAGTAATTTATATATAATCAAATCACCACATGCTAAAATGTATTTCGCTGAATTAAATTGATAGGCACACAATATATCCCTCAAGAAGTAGACAATTTCAACAATTTTATTTTCAAGAAAATGCACCTTTAATAGATAAATGTTGAGCCATTTCTCCAGTTTCTGACGGCTGCCATGATTTACTGTTCAACCAATCAGAAAAGCCTAGACTGTCTGCCATCGTATATCTGCTCAATCATAGATGTGCCATCTATAGTTTGGCAATGTGGTTAAAAGCAACCGTACAGGTAAGATGTTGAATATTTTGAAAGTAAGTTAACTGGAAGCTGTTCCTGACTTACGCAGCAACATCCTCAAGTCACATTAGTTTCAAAATATTAAATATGAAACTCCTTACATATTTAAGAATAGGTTGTAGTGACGCTTACATGACGTCGCACACTGTCGCTGGAGTAGACAAAATGGCGACGAGCGCAGGTCAACATCGACCAAATTGTTTAAAATCGGACCATTGTGGTACAGATAGACGTCCGCATCCTTTAGCCCAATGTGCATGTGCTGACCGACAGAAGAATATGTTTGGGCGGATATCGTTGTAATATGGCTGAACTGGTCCCAATTCCATTTAAAATTTTCAATTTCAAGTTTATTCGGTATAGTAACTTCTTCAGAAGTGCACGAATCAGATATACATGAAACACACGTACAATGGCGGTTTCATATGTTGATGATGATGATGATGATGATGGTGATGATGCTGATGATGATGGTGGTGGTGACGATGATGATGATGATGATGATGATGATGATGATGATGATGATGATGATGATGATGATGATGATGATGACGATGTCAATGATGATGGCGAGTAGTATAATGTACTGTATATTAGTATATTATCTTCTGTTGACTTAAATTTGAATTTCTAAACACCACTGCAAATACTCATTGCTTTGTTCGCCAGAGTCAACATATGGTTAAGTTGACAATGAGGAGTTAACGGAAAATGTATTATATATATATACATATATATATATATATATATATATATATATATATATATATATATATATATATATATATATATATATATATATATATATATATATATATATATATATATATATATATATATATATATATATATATATATATATATATATATATATATATATATATATATATATATATATATATATATATATATATTTATATATATATATATATATATATATATATATATATATATATATATATATATATATATATAGAATTAAGTGTTCTTCATACCTGCGCCCACACGCAGACACTGGGAGAGCGGAATACATCGTGAACACGGCCACCACCCCAAGGAACAGAGCGTTATTCAGCATCATCACGTGACCAATATTCTGATGTTATACAATGAAACCAACAGCTGCAATACAGTAATATATAGAAGATATCAAACAAGTTGGTATTTCAAATTAAATTTATCTCACGACCATTGTAAGATCACATTTGTCCCTATCAGATCTTAATAAGCGAACAATGAAGGAATTCTCTATCTCTGTATCTCTAGCTAATCTCCACCCAAGCTTTTCCCGTGTTGGGATCGATGGATCCCTGCAATCTCTGAATCTTAATTTTCAGTAAACTATACATGTATGCTGTTGAATATTTTGAAACTAATTTAACTGGGTTCAGTTGCTGCCTATTGCCTAGGCATAATCCTAACCCGAACCCTATGGTAGCAACAGCGCCCAGTCAAATTAGTTTCTAAATATTCAACAGAATGTCTATTACATAGTAAAAACACACAATTCTTACAATTTGACGGGCTATTAAGCGTTTATGACGGACTAAATCACATCATTCATGACGTAATAGATTATAACGTCAGCATACATGCGATGTGGTTGATTATGACGTCATATGATTAATCAATTCAATACAATTCAATTTATTTACACCCAGGCCACAATGTGGCATATGGCGAACAGTAATACACAAATAGACCTTTACATTTGCAGCTATTCTCCGCCCATCTCTAGCTAAGCTCTGCCCACACCTCGCTCGTGTTGGGATCGATCGATTTCTGAACTCCCTGACTATTAATTTCCAGAAAACTATACAGGCAAGCTATTGAATATTTTGGAACTAATTTGACTGCCGAATTAGTCAAATTAGTTTCAAAATATTCAAAAGCATGTTTATTAAATATTAGAGACATAAAATTCGTACAATGTGTCGGACTATTAAGAGTAAAAGACAGGCCAAATAGAGAACAACTTATGACGTAATGATTGTGACGCCATCATACACGCCGCTGAGATGATTGTGACGTCATATGATGGCAGATGATAAATTAATACTCTGGGAAGGTGAATACCTCCAAACGAAATTCGAAAGAATGTGGAGGAACTTGGAGGTCTCCATTCCCGGAACATATTTGGAATTTGTAGGCTGTATAATCGGTAAACTGGAATCCGCTATTTAGATTTTGTTTGTAACCTTAACATGGATTCTTCCAATTTTATGACCATTTTGCATTAGATACTTTGAACCGCATCGATTCATTAATGATTTTGCCACTCACAATCCCTTTTCCCATTGTGCATAACATTATCTTTACGCTCACATAGTGGTCTTAAAATTTCCGTTACGTTGAGACATCGATAAAAGCAAGAGAATAGGCTCAGTCTATTCTCTTGCTTTTTCCGATGTCTCAACGTGACGGAAATGGAGGATTTAAAGGTGCTTATTCACAGTAAAATGCTTTGAAATATAATTGTCAAAATTGTGTACTTTTAGAGGGTTACGTTGTGGGCCTAGATGTAATGAAATGAAATACATCTTAGCAAATGATGATTTCATTACATATAAATTAATATAATTTTTCACGTTTTAAAATTGAATTAGAGACCTTAATTCAACTTCACAATTGAAAAAAGTATAATAATTTTTAAAGAATGTAATCAAGATGTGTTAAGATTTATTTCGCTTCATTACATTGAGGTACACACATCAAACCTCTAAACGTATACAATTTAAACAATTTTATTTTCACGCATTTTGCTGTGAATATGTATCTTTAATTCGCCATCTTCAGACAAGGGGTGGGGTGGGGAGGTGGTGGAGTGGGGATGGTGGGTGGTGGGTCGGTTGTGAATCCGTCACTGTACCGAAATGAATATTTGAAGGAAAGTATCCAAGCTAGAGTAAGAGCCATCTAGCGAGCATAATAAGAACTAATTTTGGAAACGAAAGAAACTTGGTGAACAAATACTTTAGAAAACATGATATTATATTTATCAAACCAGCTGCCATTTCTAGTTCTCAAGGCGATGCATAGGAAAATACAGTGGCACACCCGAATGTGAATTATTTCATGATTCTCAAATGATTATTTTTAATTACGATTTTCAATTTACATTGTTCAGCACATAATTAAAAAATTTGATAGAAATAGCAATCTTGCTTTCATTTTATTGCTGCGTGCCTGTAAAATATATTTTTCACGATGATAGTGTTAGTCACACGCGTATAGGCAGTACTTATGTCCAAACGAATGATTTGTTACTGATAGCGCGGGTTCCTGGGCCGGTACTGGGCCAACACCGGGCCAATGCGGCCCGTTGTTGGCCCAGTACCGCCCAGTAACCCGCATTATCAGATATTATTTGCTCAATGACCTACAGATGTGCACTTGTAATACACCATAGACTACACTATTGAAAGCAAAATGGCAATCAAAATACTACGGTTTACTGTTATACTTACAGTGTTTACTTCCTTCAGACAAGAAATGTTGTTCGATTCTTCAACCGCTTCTTTTTCCCCAGAAATATTTCTCGCAATAAAACGAATCTTGGCGCGTCTTTATATAGACAGCGTATCCATCTCTACCAGCAAACGTACTGATCACGGATGTTGTTTGTAGTAGGTAAATCTTTATAAAGAAAGTATGATTTAGGCCACGACATCCCGTCCCACTTTCTTTTGTCGATTCCCATTTGAAATTTTGCCTAATAAAATAAAGGGAAAGCGTTTTAGCTAGTTAGTTCTGGTGAATAGCAAGAGTTTGTTTATTGTCGCAAATGGTGACTGCTATCTGTTTATTTCGGAGACAGCGTGTTAGAGACAGCGATAAGGATATACTATGAGATCCAACACTCATTGGAAATGCAAAATGTAAAAAAAATATATTAATAAATTAGGCTGGAAAAGGGTTTCATTAATTGAAAAAAAATTACCCAATTTTATCACAAAAATCTATATTTTTTCTTTTTTGGATGTCCATTTGCATGATAAGAGAAGACCATTTTTGAAAATTTACCACTGGACTGACTGGCTCTGTTACAGAGCCAGTCATTCCAGCGGTAAACCTTTCAAAAATAGTCTTCTCTTGGCCTGCAAATGGCATTTCTTAAGACCACTACAGGTGGTTAAATTCCATTATCACTAACTTAAACATGGTAATACACACTTCTCAGCTAAGACAGTTTAAAAGACTTTATCCTGCTGTAAGGTGACAGTTAGCGAACTCGTCCACGTGCTCAGGTGATCTGTAAATTAACTTACCTTTGACGACGACAATTTTACGGATTATTTCTTTAACAAAAGAAGCCCAGCAGCCAGTTTCACAAAATGTTCGTAAGTTACGGTCTGTCGTAAAGTAGAAAACAGACCAAACAGAATGCTTCATTTGATATTTACGCCGTACATAAGTACCAGAGTGTACGTAATTATCCTTTGTGAAACTGGCCACAGAAATCTGTGTGGTGTATGGAATATTTTCATGAATATCTTAAGCTAATTTATTTGACTTGGAGTGCAACGGGATTCTGTCACATAAGTTTCAAAATATTCAAAAGTGTTCATGAATATGCGCCATGAAACTGAAATACTGGGATTCAAAGTAAACGGTCAATAAACGGTTAATAATTGAAAACTACTCATAACAGTTTTTACGTTTGCTTACACCCCCACCCCCAGCCGGGTTCACGAGTTGGTTTCACTTTAAAAATGGGAGTTACTGTAGGCTGAAGAAAAGTAGAACTAGGATGTGGCGCGCTACTCAGAAAACATACACGCATGTCCACAGACATACGCGTGAACAGCTACGCGGGTGGATACATATGTAATTGCGTCAACACGGCCACCCGTCAGCCCGCTTACCCGCTCGCCCGCCCGCTCGCACGCTTTCAAGCACGTACTCGCAAAAAACGCGGGTACACAACGCATTTTCCTGTGTGCGCGCGCGCACGCACGCTCGTAAGTGGGTACGCGCGCGCACACACACACACACATACATACACACGCGCGCGAAGACACACATGTAATGGACGTTCACTGACATTACTCACTCAATA